>VUJU01000869.1:0-77071 GCA_009835225.1 Aphis craccivora
TTTATTTGTTTCAGAAATATTTTTGTGCTAGTCGGTTCGTATTGTAGGTATTTTACCAATATTATTTAAATAAATATTTATTTTATTATTGTTTAAACAACGGAAACTCACATTTTTACAGCGATTGTAATAATCACGGAAACTGCATTCAGTTTGTACAGTGGCAACTGTCCTTCGTGTTTCTCATTATCCATCCTAGATACTTGTCGACCCTTGTGTACACTCCAGGAAGTTTTGGAGCTCCGCACCCAATACCCCACGATACGATTCCTGAAAAACGAATCATTTTGCACGATCACCAGACGTATTTAACACTGTTATATAGAAATCGGAAGATAGGTACGAGGTACCTATTATAAGATATTAAGTCACCTGCAACTGTTATTTTTTCGGTATTATCATAGAGCATCAGAGGTCCACCGCTGTCGCCCTAAAAAGATTATTTTGTCAACATCTAATGCGATTATATGCAAAAGCACGTGGCAGTCTTAAAGACTAGTCGATATTGGCGAATTATTGACAGCAGCGGCTTTACGATAAAAGCCGCAGCGTGTCATAAGCGTCACTTATTGCGGCCTAAAAGTTCTCAAATTCGGATGTGTTTATACCTGTATTCCGTCCAATAATTGGTAACCGCTGTATACTAATTGAGTCCCTATACCTGAAGGGGAAAAAATAATATACTAATTGTGTCCGGGGTTAGGAAACTAATAGTATACGAATTGAGTCCGACGAATATTATTTTGAGTAAAACATAAAATCAACGTACATAAAAATTAGGAAAAGAAAAGTATGAAAATATCAAAGTATACAAGAAATTATATAAAAGAAAAAGAAATCCAACATCAAGTGTAGCTGTTGCAATCAAACACAATAACTAGATTTGAACATATACAATACTTATCCCATACATGCATTTTTATACCAATATAAAAAACGTTATTTTATATTTTTATCATTATCTACTTTTATTAAACTATACACAAATTTGAAATTATTCATACTGTATTTTACCCCTATATTTATATTATAAAATATTAAAAAAACATTACCTGTAGAATTTTTTAAAAGTCTATAAAAATGGGAAAAAAATTTTTTTTTTTTTTTTTAATTTGATGGAACTCAGTTAGTATTAAAACATGGACTCAATTAGTTTTATACCTAAAATTTCATTGGACTCAATTGGTATATACCCTAAAACAACCCGGGACTCAATTATTCGTCATAAAAGGTTTTACTGGGACTCAGTTCGTATGCAGCCATTGGTACACCCAATAGGTAGGTAGGTATAAAAATAAATAATTTTAATAATTATTTGTTTATATAAATGAGCTTTGTATTTATGCGCATTATAACGCCTAATTGAGTCAGATAAAATGGCTATAGTGAATATTTGATTTTTCTAATGTTATCTTACGTCATTTAGTACTGGTTATTTGAAATGAGTAACTAGTAAGTATTAAGTACCTACCTACATCTTATAGGACGAGATGACTAATTATTTCAAATACAAACATAAATCAGTGGTAAGTCGATCGTCGATACTTATGTAAGTAGCGGCGGTATTTGACAATAATAATAGTTATAATAGGAAAAAAATCAATTGCACTATAAAATTCACGTGTACGTGTAATTTAACCGGTTAATAAGTATTAAATAGTAATTATATTATTTTTTTAGCATTCAATATTCTAGAACTATAGAATTGTTGTTTTCGGGACCAAATTAAGCTTAAATTCAAGTCCACGCGTGGGATTCAACTTTATACGTCACTTGACGGCCTCACATCCAGTAGATACAATATATACCACTCCATTTATTTTTAGCGCATTCACATATTTCAAATCCCAACTAGATCGACATAAAACACCTCCTCTCACTCATATAATATGTGTATTATCATTTATCAATCGCCCTCCAAATAAAACCAGGTTCCCAAGTGACCACATTACGCCTTACATTACTGAAGTTTTTAAGTTAATACACCGCACTTCCCGATGTCCGCAGCAGCCTATATTTATATAAAATTACTTATATTATATTTATACCATGACCTACCTATAATCGGTTTATACCAATATCGACATCTCTGTATAACATTATTAATTAGGTAATAAATGTTTACACGTAGGTGCTAAAGTACCTGACACGAATCCGCTCCTCCTTCCCGAAGTCCGGCGCACATCATGTTGGGAGTGTATCCCGTTTTCTCGATCTCGGGTACGGCGGCACATTCCTTTTCGGTCCACACGGGAAGCGTCACGTGCCTGAGAGTCAGCGACGTGCTGCTGAATTCGTCCAACTGTCCCCAACCGGCCACAGCTGCGGTCAACCCGCCGTAGTCATACCCTGAGTCATAGGTATAATCGTGACGAAAATAAGCGGTTTATGTCGAGGCAACGGGAAAACCAAAAAGTGAGGGGAGAATCGAAAAGTTACTTAGCTTTTAGAGATTACGCAGTTGAACTCAACTATAGACACATAGCATTATGGAATATAGTTTATTGATAGGCAATGGTTAAAATTATTTAGTACCTAGGTAATCTAATTAGTATTGTTCGGTTATATTGACTACATGAAAACAATAATTCATTTGTATCCTTTGAAGGTACCAGGTACCTACCTATAGTGATGTTTTAAGTGTTTTAACATTAACTAAATTTTATATTATACAATATATAGGTAGGTGTATCTAGTTGTTAATTTCCAATTAATGTAATACGTAGTTGAATTCGCTTAATAATATAGCTTTACTACGAAGAATAGCAGGAATCACTAAATTGTTACTTTATATTTTCCTAGGACAATTAACTGTTTGTTTCCGCTACCGTATACGTAGAATTCAAAACGTAAAAATCAAACGTCATAGACATCAATTATTGTAAACACAGTTCCAGCCACCCTTCCCCATCATTAGATGTGTTAATTGTGTTTTATAAGTATTATGCATATGATTAAATTTCTCACGATTTTGAAAGTATACCATTAATTCTAATAAATATACCAAATATGTATGCTAAAACTAAATTTGTAGATTTTTCAAAGAAAAAAATGTGTTCCTAACCCCAATTTTAGATTTTTAGATTGGCGGGTGAAAATAATGTAAGTAGGTATAATTTTTGTTTTATACAAACATAATATAAAGTTTATACGTTGTATAACTCTAGTTCCTTCACTTTATAAATATGGTATACACTATTTTTGTATAATTTCAGTACAATTTAATCTAACTATAATACTTAAACGACTTACGTTAAATGTGGGAATTAAGTGCCGTTAAAATGGTGGAAAAATCAACTTATTAAATAATTTAAATTGATATTATATACAAAATAATATTGTCAATAAACGTTCCACGGAATAGTTTTGTAAAATAATTCGCTTACTGATCATAGGCAGACAAATGGACTGGGTGGTACGTTCGAATTTCACGGGTCTGACCATCTTGACCAAAGCTATGTCGTTGTCGTGCACGTTCGTCCCCAGTCGATTATACTTGTGATGTATCTTCACTACCGCGGCACGGATGACGTGCGGTCCACCCGGAAACAGTCTGCCGGGCCTTCTGGTCTGCCCGAGCACGACATGAATTTCCCGATAATTGGTCGCCGGAACTTCGCTTTTAATGTACAGACGATTATAATATTTGTTATTATTGTGGTTAGATAGTAATATAGTTTCCATATCATATTTTCATGTCTTTTATATGTATATATAGTAGGTATTATATAAATATAATATATATATACTTATATATTGTTTTATAAGTTAAAAATTAATTTCATGATTTGCATGAATGGAAAATTAAAACTCAAAAGCTATTAGTTTATTTATTATTTGTATGTATTTTACAAGTAATAAAAAGATTTTATTTGATTTGTTAACACAACCATTAAGTTTTCACTGTTTCAAGACAATCTGATAGTGTTATAAATATTTTATTTTTTAGGAACCATAGATTAAATTTCTATATTTATACCAGTAGCATGTGAAAAGAGGTAGAAAGACGATGGAAAGGTCGTGATTTTTTTTTCTAAAACTATTTATATAGGTACTACATATACTTTGGTGAGGATTATATACTTAAAGGAAAATGAGAAAATGCGAAATTCTCCTCCATGAAAATATAATATAGGATGTGGCAAAATACCCTCCATTATAGTTTATCTACTAGTTTTTATACATAAGCCAGGGAGAGAGTTTCGCTATACTCTGTTGTTCATATATTATACAAAATTTGTACGGCTGATGATAAATCACTTACCTAAAACAGTGGGCGGCCGTGAGTACGTACTGATCGGTGACGATAGAACCGCCGCAAAAGAACTTCCTCTTGGTATTCCACAGCGACGCCATCCAAGGATATTCGTTTTCTCTGACTTCGCTGCCGCCCACGATCCTCGTTCCAGGATATCCAACACCGCACGCTACGAACAATAAGTAATAAAATACGATTGAACGCAACTTATAATAAATAAAGGTATATAATGACAAGCGGATTCCCAGGTAATGCAATTAAAGTAAACTATAGATATATAAGAAAATTTACGTTTCCGAAAAAAAGAACGCAATGTCGACGTTTAGAAACAAAAGTACAAAGCTAAACGCCGAATATTTTTTGTTTGTTTTTATTTTAATGTGATCAGATGAATATGATCGCGAGTGTGGAGTGATCGCCACACCTGCATTTGTGTTGTTGTCTCTCCGTATTAGTTAGCTCGTAAATTCATAACACGAGAACAAATAAATAAATGTCCTTATGTACATAACTTTAAATAAATTGTAAAGCAAATAGCGATTGATAAGGATTTTTCTATAGATGTAAATAATATTTTATAAATGCTCATAACACGCTTCAAAATCAAAATAACGATAAATATAAAGAAAAATAACTACAAGTAATATTGTTATGTCTTTTAATTTTGAAACAAACAAAACTAATCGTGTTCTGCTAGACCTGATTTTATACTCTTATACATAAACGCCAAGACAATAAACGTGTGTTTGGCTATTAGGGGAGGGGTGAGTGAGGGTGGTTTAAGTAGCACCTTTATAACATTTTTAAATACACCTGTAACACTAATTAATAATAATAATAGATGTTTATTCTTATTTCTTTCAACTCCCTACACCGCTGGTACTATCAAATATCCTGCACTTGAGAATATACCGTCCTCTTAATAATAATATACTATAATAGTATATATCTCACTACACGGTTGACATCTCGAATCCACTGCTCCATCGTCGGCCTTTTGACTACCATAGTTATACAGCAACTATAAAGATAAAATAATGATAATACATTATATTATATTTCCAATAAAAATAATTGTAAAAATGGATTTTTCACCTCATTGTTATTCGAAGTACATCTATCTCAGGAACCCGACTTCATAGATTCATACTAACAATTATCATAACAAATCGTAAAAAATGGGGGGGTCTTCGCAATTATATAACAAATTATTATGGTTCGTCAGTTTGCCACAATACGTACTATGAATATATATTAAACTGTCTCCGATTAATTGTTTCATCATTCAACACAAACTTTTTAAGTTTTTTATGTTTATCAAACCGTCAAAAACGACGTTAATTGAAACACTGTCCTTATGTACTTGAGCTCGTTTTATGGCAAAATAATAAGATATTACTAGGTATACAAAAATATAAAATACTCTACTGCGATACATATGTGGGTAAATGAAACAAATTAATATACTCTTCTCCCTTTACATCACAACTTTGTTTTAGACTTTAGTTGGCCACAGAATAAATCAAAACTGATTTTAAAGTAAAAAGTTCTCTGGTTTTTTCCTACTCGAGTCTCCAAAAGAATCAATTTATACCTAATCCTCCACAACATCTATACCGATCACTCTAAAGTATAAAAAATTTAAAAATATCAAAATGGTATAGTATAAGAAAAAATTATTAAACCGATTCACGATAAATTTATGAAAACTGATGCAGTAGTAAAGCAACATATTTCAACTTATAGTATGTAATATATTTCTGTAAGTACCTACTTATTATCAAAGTTAAAGGTAAGAAAGTTATCAGTGATTTCGTTGACTTTTGTTCTACACTAAGATCTTTAAACTAGATAATATGAGGGACACATACTAGTTGCGGACGAATTATTCAGGTCAATATTATAACATAACAATTGCGGACAGGAGTTTCGTTATCATAATACTAATTGAGTACAGAGCTTTTTTTAAATAAAAACCGCGTGAATTGCGGACACAAATATTTCCACTTTACCACTTTTTAGGACTTAGGACAAGCTACTAAAAAAATTGGTAGGTGAGATTAAAAATATGTGTGTCTTGCCAAAGAGCAATCATTATTTTTAAAATTTTGTCAAATTATTTAAAGTTATTATATAATATTTAAAGTTTTAATTTTATGGCGAACATTTATTTTGAAGCAACCTGTATAAATGATATTCTACTAATTTCACCACTTGAATATTGCAACATTTGTTTTCTAATAAATGCCTCCTTTTTGACTGCTTTTTTTTTTGCTCGTTTTAAATTATTAGTATAATAATAATTAGTCCAAAGACTAATAATGTCAATTGTCATATATATATATAATATCAAAAAGTAATTTCCCAACTTCCACAATCGTTGCATAAAAAATAATAATTGGACATTTGTTCGAAATTAGTATCTTATATTTGTGTCCGCAATTCGTATGTTACCTTTTAAGATTTCGTCCCCAACTCATATGGTTTTTGTCACTTTGTCCGCCATTCGGGACACCGAATATGAGCATTTTAATATTTTACATATTCATACCTTGCTCAATCTGAGTCAATCACTGGTAATTTTTTTACCTATAACTTTGATAATAGGTCAATTAATTCTAATATTAAAACTAACTACACATAATGAGTTCTAATGAACGTAAATTCGCTACGTTGTAGCTTATAAGACGGAGACAGCACCACATGTGGGTGTGGAGTCTTCTTAAAAACGTTTAAATTTAAAACGATTATGACGATATTATACCTACACTTTATACCTTCGTCACCCCCGGGCACTAAAAACATACGACCCACTCGCCAATTCGTCATCGCCCGAAATCAATATTATTTCACTCGATTTTTATTTGCCCACGCGATTATGATTTATTGTTAAATTGATACTTACATGTCTAGTGGTGTTCCGTCGGGCCGACACCAAAACGACAGAGTGACACAACAGCGATGCAATCAACGAGAATAACTGCAGTGGCGATAACTCCATCACGAATTATTATATCTTCGAGTGTAGTTTATCATAATAATACGTATCAAACGATACACTGATCGGAACAGTACAGATGATACATTTTCTTTTCGTCATAAATAAGTCATAATCTAAATTTAAATAATAATATATAACAATTATACCTATTGGATACTGCGGCGTAACTGCCAAAAGACCGCACGAGTACGATCGTCTATAACCCGTAAGTCACGAATGATGCGGTGCACGTACATCATGCTGCGGTCATCGCGATGCCGTCGACAGTAATGGCCGACAATTAATAACTCATTAAACAGTAAAATCGAAATATTACATTATTGTAATATTAGGTATATATATGCTTAAGCCGCATCGTCATTTACCTGTCGTACATTAATTAATTTAATTAACCATTTGGAAAACGGGGTAAATACATGTAATAAGTGTAGTACGAGTATGATGTAGCACGATGACGATTAATGTTAATATACTTACTATATTATGTTTTAACAAGCGTTGTTCGATGTCATTCGTTCTCCTCGTCATCTCCGTTTTTGAAACACCGTATTTATATGTCTTACACCTGCAGTTATATCATAATCCAAGCCGAAACATTAGCGGATCCAGAAGTCATCCAAGAGGGGAGATTTTCAAAAACGAAATATCGGCTTTCCGCCACTGAGCCACTTAAACAAAAATGCAATCTTTTTTTGTAAATTTAAAAATTAATGTTATTATTATGACCGATCGATTAACCCGCAACAATTATTAGTCAACGGGGCAATATTTCCGAGTCGACTGACACGAACATTTCACCTGGGTCAAGTTTATTTTATTGTATACGCGAAAAAAATGTGCTTTCATAAAAATCAGCAGTACATTATAGTATTTTTTTTTTTTTTTTATTATTCAAAGTAGAACGACGTTCACTATTTTAGCCCAGTGGGAGCCATCTTCAAAATCAATACTGAATAAACTGCTTAAGATCATCCGCACTTAGCCATCGACATTTCAAATTACTTATTGTTATTTCTAGAAACTTAACTATGGTAACTAGTTAGTAGTTAAGTTAATTTTTAATTTGTTACGTTCAACTATTATACGAAATAGTCAGCCAAGTTTATATTATATTGTGTGATGCTGAGTAGAATTTTTGCTTGCTGTAAGTGAATACCATAATATGTTAACACTTTAAACTCATAGCATAATTTGTATTTCTTCAATTTTATTTTAAGAGTGGACTATGAATTAACAACTAATGTTATAAAAAACCTATAGGTACCAATGATTTTTTTCGTACTTACTCATATTTTATCTCGTTTCAATACATCAATCGTCGTCAATGCTTTAGTATTTATAATTATTATTTATAGTATCTACCAATTATATTTATTAACATTTATCAATTTAAAATCATACAAGCTGACGTATTCTTTAGAAACTTAAATACCAATCAAGCTTTGGTCATAGGCGATATATTGATAATATACATAGACTGCTGCATAGGTGATAGGTAACCAAGCTAGGCTCACGTTGTTTTTAAACGCATTAATATGCACACTGGCTGAGTACCTATTACTGACCAACAATAATTCACTTTTAAAATGTTAACAACCTACTGTGTTACATATAGTATTATAATACCTATGTAATACAAGCCATATTGTAAAATATTATAATTGGAAAAGGAAATGATTTTCAAATACCTACGTCAGCGCGTAAACAACGAATTTACATATTATATGGTTTTGCATTATCCAACACGAAACGGAATTATATTTTACGGGTTCGTTATTATATACACTTAATTATTTATACGCGTACATATTATACATAATTAATTGGCAGCGGTCGAGATTGTGATCTGAAGTAGAATCTTTTGGATAAAGCCATACTCGTGGCCATTATATAATATTGTGTCGTATTTATTATAAATTATAATACATTTTTTTATAACAACCACAACAATATGCAGTAAATATTAGTACGTATCATTCTCTTGATCCTGGTGGGTTTCATTCCCCTAGGTACCTACAGCAAATATCTAATTGAAAATAATATTCAGATTTAAGAATTCTGATTCTGTACTTGTTCAGTTTTATAATAGTTTTTCTATTTTTGGGACGTTTTTCTCCACAATGGGGTGTGGATAGCGAGAAATCACGATTAAGTATCACGCATTCCTATTTCGAAATATTTTTTTTCAAAGTCATAAACTCATATTTACTTATAGTTTATGAACAAAGTATTACAAAATAATCAAAACGTATTAGTTTTTCACAACGTCCAAACATCTCGAAAACGTAGATAAGTATACGATAGTTGAAAGTCAACAATAATAATATAATGATTATAGACTAAACAGAGCACGTATTTCTCAAATTAAATTCGTATAGGTTAGTAAAAACACAAATACTGGCATAAAGACATGTATGTAGGTACATGAAAAAAACGGTTATATTACTATTAAACGATCTACATATTTTATAATTTCAAAAAACAACAACAACGATTATTAATATTATAATATGTATATGGTACGTATATATTATAGATTTTTTCGGATAATGACTGCAGAATCTTATTACCTATTTCATATTTGCCACTATGTTATATTCAAAGCCATATAGCGTTTACCTGTTATATCATGATATTCAATAAGATCGCGATTTGTACACATATTATATTCAATTGGCTTAAATTGGCTAAGCTTCTCCGTTATTTATTTTATTTTTCGAGAGCATTATTTTAATAGTTTGTATTTCATAAAAATATAAAATTGAATTGAATAAGATATTCAAATTTAATTTATTATAATCATGATACTGCGTCATAGTTATGGTATTAAATTTAAAAAATATAAATTGATATACCTATTAATTATTTTAGTGCATATACTTATTATATTATACATTTAAATATTTAATAATTAATGTAGATAAATTACTGTTATCCAAATTGATCATAAATAGTCATTACTGGTTTTCTAGTGTGTATTGTAAACATTTTTTAGTTGTTTAATGATGATTTGGTGTGATGCCATGAGGAAGGGGGAGAAATTAGATTGAGTTCAGCAATTTGAAAGATGCTGAATTTTTTTTTTCAATTCAAAAAAGTCTTCCTTGTATTTTTCTAATTTGATCACTGCATATATTATTATCATCATCAACATTATTGTTATACAAATGTTTGTGATTCCTACATACATAGTCTGATATACATACTATATACCTATACACGCAAAGAGCGAGTGAGAGAGAAATAGAGATAGAGAGAGAGAGAGAGCCACACTTAGTCGCCGACATAAGTAAATTGATATATAATAATATACATGTTCATACATAAAATTAAGAAAAAAAAGGTTTCTAAGAAAATGTATCCTCTGGTGACTTACATCACACGGATAAGTATTATAAATAGTAATTATTATTATTAAATTATATTATCGTGGCGAAGTTTAACCCTTCTGAGATTCAGCCGCACGCTCTGCGGTCACGGCAGACCGTTCTTCCAGCCAGAACAGCTCCTCGTAAGTGTCGTCATCCGGCACCGGTTCCGACTGTTCACCGTTCTCCTTCAACTGCGGTCGGCTGTACTTGCAGTGCGTGCCATCCCCGCGCTTGGTTACGCGGCTCCGGACCATGGCCGGAGTCGCGTACTTCTTGTCCCATACCCAGCCCATCTCTTCGAAAAAGTCGATCAGCATGGTGGTCAGATTGAAGTACTGGCCGAACTCGGCGGCCCGGTAGTCCCACGGGAACGAGTGGTGATAGTTGTGCCAGCCCTCGCCCAGCCCGAACATGGACACGTAAACGTTTTCCACGGGCATTATGTCACTGCGCATCGAGTCAAACCGACGAAAACGTTTGCGTTATTACAATAATATATTATATAATATTATAATTATACGTTTAAGCTCCAACCAATACAGAACGTGGCGTCGTCACGGGACAAAATCGGCGGTTACCCCGAAAAATGTGAGGAATTTTTACATTTTTTTTTTCGCTAATAGAGTTCAATAATTTATAAAACGAAGCAAAAGACCCATATATACTTTGTCTGTGTCTTACAAAGTATATTCAATCATCATTGAGTCAAAAAATTTATCGTATTTGCACGTTGACAATAAGTATTTTAATTGTATGCGAGTTTAAGTATTTTTAAATAAATGTTATATAATGTACTTATAGTTGTACGTTTCTAAGGTGGAAACCAAATAGCGTTGGGTTCATATAACTGTTAGAAATTATTCTAGAGCTTTTTGGTTCATTTAAGTTAATCACCACGTGTACAGCGCGACAAAATGACGATACAATATTAAAAAGTTAGATGTACGGTTTTAGTAAACAGTTGGAGACTACATAGTATAATTCAATAATGTATACTCACTTGGTAAATGGTTTGTTGCCGTATAGATGCGCAGCACTGTTGACCAGCCAGGTCAAGTTCAAAACCGCCATCAGCCTAAACAGGAAGCACACGAAGAAGCCATTCCATAGGGTTTCGCCCCAGAAGACGAATGGCACGACCATCGGCATTAGCATGGCCAAAATCGTGAACAGTATTTTGTAATATCTGTGAGCAGCAACGGCATTCCATATAAGTATAGGCACTTAATGTACGCGTATAATCGAGAAAGTTCAATTTAAAGACACCTCTATATAGTGAATTTTTCGATTTTGTAATTCTACTACTATTTGTGAAACATTATCTTAACTTGACATATGGTTTGGATTAAAAACTATACTTAAAGCATATAATTAAAAATCGTGTCAAGTCTAATGTTATTTCACTCGGCAACAGATGCGTAATAAGTATAAATAAAGTGACTATAATATATAGTATTTACTATGTGGTTATCTTTTGGATTGAAAAAATCGGTTTAAAACTTACTTTTTTTGAAACATTGCGTACGGATCCATTTCAATGTCGGTCATGTCGATCTTTTTGCCTTTTTCAATGACTTCCGGATGTTTACGTACCATCAACCATCCGATGTGCGAGAAAAAGAAACCCCGCGATGCGTTGTGTGGGTCAGCCACTGTATCACTGTATTTGTGATGCTGTCGGTGGTCCCTGATCCAAACATACAAGCAATTCTGAGGAACAACAGTAGAACGCATTTAAGAAAAATATGATAAGCGCGAAAAGTTGACAAAATTCCTCCAAAATATTTAACTGTAATAATATTATATTATGTAGACTTACCTGTCCTGCGACGGTCTGCCCAAACACCAACAGGGCTTTCACCCAATCGTTACATTTGAAAGTTCTGTGCGTGTATAGTCTGTGAGCACCCATGGTGACGGAGAACGCACTCGCGCCCGCTACCAGCAATGCTAAGCATACCAAAACATTTTAATTAAATTCCTAACACTAAAAGTGTACCAACCAGTAGTATCTTTTAACGTAAAACACTCGTTATTTCGAAAATATGTTTTGTAAATAATATGTAGGAAGTAGGTATAATTTAACCTAACATTTTTTAAAAATAATTATTTAACTTTATTTTCATTACTTACATATGTTTAAGGTCTTTACTTTTGTTAATAATGATTATTGACTTACAATTTAGCAAAATATTATTTATAAAATATTCAAAGATTTAAAAATATAGGTATATATAAAACTAAAAGTAGAATATAAAACTAAATGTTGAAAGTGTAATAAATTCATCAAATATAACATTTAACCTAAGGTCAATATTTATAGATGATTAATGTAGTGGAATAATATTTTGTGACGTACTTACTCAATTCATAATAATTTTAAAAATAACATAAAATTTAGCACAATAACTCGAAAACGGTTGTACAATGTTAATGCTTAAAGTTAATGTTCGTACAAAGTAGTAAATAATAAAAGAGTACTATTAAAGTTTAGATTTTTAAAATTGGAATTTTACTACTTATATAATATTATTCTCAAAATGGGACAATAATGGCTTAAAACTAAACATTGTGTTGGCCTTATTTAGGAATCCATAATCGTAAATTCAATTTCGTTATTGTTATCTTGCAGTAAAATTTAAAAAACAGTTTTAGACAATAAACTATAGATAAACTAAAATTGTTTTATTATTATTATTATTATTAATACATTTGAACTTAAAACTTTAGATGCGCACAACTTTTAGAGGGTACCTGCATATTTTACCAAATTTAACTTAGTTTATCTAAAATTAAAATACCTAGGTTAATTCAACCAACTAATTAAAAAAAATTCTACTTTCCAGTGAAATTTAAATCATATAAAATTAAAAATATAGTTTGTCAATGAGTTTAAATTAATAAATTATTAATTATTAATTATAATAATGTAATATACATTATTGTTATTATTTAATTATTAATTTATTTAATCACAAAATAGATAGATAATATTTATTTTCTTAAACGGAGTGTGTCGAATTATAAGTATGTGGATCATCTCGTCATCGATTGAACTTAGAGCTTACACTATAGTACTATACTACATGTAATAATTAATTATCATTCATTTTACTTACTCCACAACATGGTGAGCACCATCGACGATGTCAAGAACAAGTAGAGACCGTAAACGGCGCCCAAGTGGAGCACAAGGAACCCGATGGCATTGAACCAGACGATCTGCCTACGGTACACGTACTCAGACTTTTTCGAGTCATTCGGCTGCTGGCCGTCGACATCTTTCCGATCCTTTTCGGCTGCTTCCAACTCTCTGTCCAATTTCTCCATGCTCTTCAACGCCCAGTTGTCGCCGAGCTGCCAATCGAAAAACAATTTCTTGCCGAACAGAAGTTCTTGCGCCGTGGTCAGCAACGTGTAAATCAACCTCTGCGAGTAGTATCGATATTGATCACAAATAAATCACTTATTTATCATGATAAAACGCGTGTTCACGCGTGTATGTATTTATGCGTGCGAGTATAACAAACGCGATCGATCAGACGGTATATTAATCGTTACACCCGCGCTACGCGTTCTTATATATAATGCCGGCCCGATCGTGTACCTCGACAACATTATGCTAATTAGACAGCATTTGTGGTGGCAGTCCAAAAACATTTTTTTTTTTCATAATATCCATGTCCCATTGTTGTTTTGATCAGTCACTAACGTTTGTAATAAAATTAATATATACATGATACGTATAAATTGCGTATGTATTATACGAGTATATTTAGGCACATGTATAAATTTATAACACGGGATCAGTACACTTTTCCGACATTCAATTTCTCGACACCTAAATTGCCGACACCATTTGCCCGAAAATATCAAGTTATATTATTAATAAATCTGTGTCAAAAATTATTCAAAAATTCAATAAAATATTATATTATTTACTATTTAAATATTTAATGTTATAATCAAAATTAATATTATAAACGGTTATAACAATTAATAATAAAAAAAAGAATGAATTAAAATATTACACTATACTTACAATTTAATTTAATGAGCGAATCCCCTTCAAAATAATAAATTTAAAAGATTTTCTGTCATTTATAATTGCACTAATACGTTTTTTTCGTGCAGGGTATTCTCTAAGAGTTGAAGTATGTGCCCTTCCACAAATTATAACTTCAGCTCTCCGTTCCACTTCAATTTGCTCTTTTTATAATTTCTTCGATATACCAACATAACATTTTTTAATAAAAGTTTCAAAACGGCTGTGTCAACCCTGTACGCGATTTTGAATTTTAGGAATTCCTTATTCCATTCGTTCAAATACGGAACAAAATTTTGATAGAAATAAAGGAGCTTTACGACTTACGTTATTTCCTCTCATTATCCTTTGAATTCTACTAAGCACATAATTTTTCTAAAAACACTGTATTATCTCGGATGCAAAATATTTTAATTATTACTTTATGTAGAATGTTACTTAATATTTGTTACTTCTTTTTTCGGGCATTCAAGTGTTGAGCAAACGTATCAACCCCTTTTCGTATGCAATTATGCAGTATGCATAAGTATTTTTTTATTAATAATTAAATTATTATTATTAGTATTAAAGTATAATTTCAGGTCATCTACTCGAAAATGTTTGTGTCTATATGCCCATATGCATCTAATTAGTAAATGATAAAATGTTAAAATAACAATAATATTACAATTATATTATAGAGATATACTATTAGCATTGGTTATATATAATATAATATAAATTATAATCAATGCTATTAGGTACTTATCATTACTGTATATGTCATATTATATCACCCAGAATGAGGAGTAATTTAATGGACCTAACTTTCATCTCAATCGCATTTAAAGTATCTATTAAAGTTATCTAATACCAATATGACGATTGACGAAATAGTTTTAATAAGAGACATACTAAGAAAACCAAACATATTTATAAGAATATCTTAAATTATTATTTTTATTTCCATAAAATAAAACAGTTTATTAAATTTTCACATCAACTCATAATTGTGGAAGACGAATAATTGTGTTAGAATAATTAAAGTAGGTATTCATACTAAATATTTAGGTATAACGTGATCGAGTAAGGTCATAAACCATAAATACCATGAATTGTTTACTATAAATTATTGCCAATGCTCCTTAATACGTTACCAATATCAATCACTGCTCAACGTTCTAAAAGTCCCTAATATAAGATAAATAACTGCTAGATGCGATGACTACTTGTCTACACACACTTCCGCTCTAAAACGGAACATAGTACCAATAGACTCATCGCTCAGTTCCACTCCAACTATATTCCGGGAAATCCAGCTAGATGTCTTAAACATGAATGGCCTAACATTTATACATTTTTTTACTCAATTTAATTTACTCATAGGTAGCTTTTAGGTTATTAGCTATTTAGGTGTTTCTAATGTGAAGAGTCACCATATCTTTTGTCATTCCATTTATATTAACTAGTTTACGTCATAAAATGTACTTATTATACATACCAATTATACTATACACGTATACATTAAATTAAATTCGATTATGTTAAATTTCATCATAAATATAATGTTCGGAGTAAGGAAAAATATAATATTAAATCTGTTTTATGTTCTAATATTCTTGATAAATATACCCACTTCAAATGAATAAACATAATATAAAATATTATAATTAAATATTTCGGACTGTTTTTTTTACTTGTTTTAATAACTTTAAGAGGCGTTGACATTTTGAAAACATACTTTAGATTTATATAATCATGCAGTAGGTAAGACATATACAGGGTCTGATTAACCAATAGGCTGAGTAGGCTACGGCCTAGGGCGCCAATCGGTCAATGGTTAAATTGGGGGCGCCAAAAAATAATTTTTTTACGAATGTAGAACGTAGGAGCGACAAATCAACTCTAGCCTACTAACTACCAACTCCTTAATCAGGCCCTAGACATATATATTTAAATACTAATATTATTTTTATTAACATTAATTATCTTACTATTTTATATTTTTTTGATTATTAAAAAAGTAACTGTATAATTATATTACAAGCTCTCTCATTTCAGCACAAGCTTTTCTTTTGAAATAAGAACCCAAAGATTAATTTAATTTTATATTTATATTTTTACTATCGTATTGTTATTTTGGTGTAAATAATTATAAAAATATATTTATTGTTAAAATTATTGTTATTAAAAATTGTTTTATATATTCTGCAATTGTTATTATTTAATATACATAAATAAACTAGCTGTTTTTTTTTTTAAATGTTCTAGTATTTAGATATAATTTCGAATCCCTGTCTATTTTATAAAGTAAACTAATCTATTCGATAAAGAACGAATAAATAATTTACAATAAATATGATTTTTAAAAGGAACACAGACACTATCCAGGTATAATATATATTGTTTGAACTCAAGACAAGTGTGTGGCCAATTTTACATCAAATCATAGGCGGATCAAGGGAAGACTTAATCCTCTCCCCCCCCCCAAAAAAAAAAAAAACCAAACATAATCAAGCTACACCAAACGGTAAAAGCATCTAAAAATGTGTGTTTACACTAATGGATCAGACAAAAATGTTAAGCCCCCTCCACAGTTGTAATGAATTATTCGCCTATGTGGCAAACTTGAAACGTACAACATAAAAAATTATAACCAATATAACCAATTATGTATTGTTAGCTTATTAAAATTTATAAAATAATCTAATATCAAACTTAAAGGTAACTGGTTATAAAGTTCCTCATAGGCTTTTTTTATATTTAAATCTCAAAGATAGTTATAAGCATTTTAAGATTGTAATATTTTACATGGTAATAATAAATCTGCACTTTAAATAAAAACATACGAGATGTCCTAGATAATATTCTTACCTTTGAGTTTGATAATACGTAAACTATTCGCTCTAATAAAAAGTTAACAATACAGAACTAGTTGGTTCTGCTGAACACGAGTTTCCAAAGTTGTACGTTTATAATACAGAACAATACATGCGGATACAATGTTCTCTTAAACTTAATATTATAATACTCATTAATTTATATCCATTCTAAGACTAAACTAATGTAGAGTGACCATACGTCATCTTTTAAGCAGGATTGTTCGTTTTTTCATAGTTATTATAACATATATAAGTAGGTATTGTATATTGTTTAATCGTTTGACAATCAATATATTTTTTACTCATTGCGAAAAAGTGTCCTTTTTTTAATATGGTCACCCTACATAAGTAATTTATGTATAACACGCAGAATACAAATAGTAATTTAAAAGATCAAATTGTCATTCTTACGTATCTCATGACTGCGATTTGTGTTCAATCTCTCCGATCTCTCAATATGGTTGTGTGAATCCTGGTAATTCAAATTCGATACAAGGACGAATATTCATCAATTGTATTGTTCTCCGGCTTCGCATCAATAAAATATAATAATATAATATAATATGGCGTGACGTGTATAGTTTAATCTTAAGCAGTAACGACTGTAGGATAGGGAAGCGAAGATCGTATTGGGTGGACCTAATTGTTATGATCAACGCTTCGAAATTTACATGTCATTATGCTCGGAAAAGACGATTACACGCTTTGAATTTAAAAATTAGATTAAAAACAATTTCGTTTGTAATGTCGACGTCTATATAAATATATGTAGTAGTACAAAATATGTGCAAATCAATACAAAAAAGTGTGTAAACCTGTAATGACTACCATTATATGTCCTATGTCTGTTGCCCAACGTTACTCACCGCTGTTTATGTTTTCGATTTGGAATGTTAATTATTTGATGAGTAGCTTTAAGGACTATATGTTCTAAAAAATTACTTAATAAACACGAAAAATATGCGTTGAAACTATTTAAAAAAAAAATAATTATCTTATTTTTATAACACCTAAACATCCTACTTTAACCTTCATTCTGGAGGAATCATAATTTGTCTCGATTGTGCTTAATCTTAAATCTATAATAAACTACTACTAAATTTGTACTTTTAAAATACACAATTATGAAGGAAAGGGGTCAGCTATAATTTATTTATTTACAAAATATGATTAAAAAATTAAATATAAATGTAATGCGTTTATCATTCAGCTATTTTCAACTGTTATATTATTGTCATTTATATATATAATTTTTTTTTTCTAAAATAATCTAGACTTAAATGACAATTGGCATTACAGTCAAACTTTTATGTATATGACAAATAACTATAAATCGAATACTAATAAATAACTGATCATGTTAAATAAAAAAGAATTTATAGGTGAAATATAAATTGATAAAAAGAACTGAAAACGTGTATGCTATCTAAAATAAAAAGAATGAATTAAGTGTTAATATTATAATATGATCTTAAAATGAATGTATTAATTCGATTATTTTGTATTTATAAAATACGATTTAATAGATTTTTATTTAATCTTTGTATTTTACTGAAAAAGTAGTGTAATTTATTGTTATCGACAATTTTGAATACATTACCATTATTTATAAAAACAAAATGCATAACGATATTTTATGCAATGTGGTAAAATGCTTACACTTGTATATATCGTGCATAAAACATAGTTACAATATGTAAGTACAAGTCGACATATTCATGCTATAAGTAGTATATTAAGACATAATCCATGCATTTATATGGCAAAACATATATAGTACCAATAATAATAATAATCGATATTATTATTATGTCTATGATATTGCAATTAAATTTGCATGACAGTCACTTTCATAAAGACACAAAGATAATTTAATTTATGTTCCGGTATATTTTGTAAAAATTACAAGCACACATACACACTCACGCACGTATAAAAGTGCAATGAACATTTTGTGTTGTATTTCGTAATCTAACCTATAACCTCTATAGCCTGTGTTTCGATTTCCATTTTACACGGTTATATATTGTAAATAGTATAATTATATTTTGATTATTTTTGTGCCACTTATAGATATTTAAAATTATTGAATAATTTTAGTTTAAATGTACGTTTGATTAAATTTTTGTTTGTAACAAAAAATATTGAAAATTAAATACAAAATTCTAAGCTGTTACTTTAGAAAATAAAAAATATCTAAAAATATAATATATACATTTATATATATATATATATAAGTTATCATTAAAAAAAAATATCGAAAATCTGAAGTCATGATATTTTTTATAATTGCTTAAAGTTTTGACAAAATTTATAAAAACTCAAAAATATACAAATTATTTTCTAGTTAGAAATTTAGTAAAAAGAAATTTTATACATTAAGTTTTGAAAATGTAATACAAGAATACTCATAACTCATAAGTCATAAGTAGGATTCGGATTTTAAAGCATAAAGCAACAAAAAAAACATGACCAAAAATTAACATGAACTAGTTATAAAAATTAATAAAAAAAAAGAATTATAACTACCGTGAATTTCTCTAGATCTGCAGTAGTAAAACTGACTCTATCGTCTGACAGAATATTTAACATTTAACATAGAAAATGAACCTCTCTACATCTACTGAAGTTATCGGTGCATACTTCATACAAGAGGTTTCAAATTACAACATAAAATCTTAAATTTTGAAATGGTCGTTATCGATGTTATAGGCATACTGACCGTACAGGTATTGCAGGCTATAGGTAGATCGATTATCTACGTTTTTAATATACTTAATAAACAAGCCGATGGCGAAAATAATAATAATCTAATAGGTATAACTATAATCTGGGTTTTTACGTTTCTTATTAATTCAATTTTTAAATAATTTTTTAATAAAATATTGTCGAGTGAACTCCAAAACTAAGCTTACATCATCATTACGTGGACGTTATAATATATTGTAATCGTAAGAAAAAATATCAAAATCTTTAGGTATTGATAATTGTTGGAAAAACGTAATTCTAGCCACTTCATGTAATATTTTGATTTCGCCAGTGAAAAAAGTATTTTGTCCGAATTTCAAAACTAGACTTGCATGTTTAAAGGAACAGCGTCATTTAATTAAGTTTATTGCTGATCGAACCTACAAATAAGAAAGAAATTATTTAAATGATTTTACAATAAATAACACATTGAGTTAAACTTTAAAGAATTCAAAATTGTATTGTTTTTACAAGCTTTATTAAGAAATTTTATTTAACGTTATTTATACTTGTTTGTTAATTTTGATAAATTTCGATCTTTGTTCTTGGTCCTAATAAAGTTTGATAGTTAATCAAATTCTTTAAGACTCAAGACAATAGGCATGCACGATGAGCAGGATACACTATAACGTCTATAACTTCAGTTTGACCGGCGACCAGTCTAAAGTGGCAGTGGCAGCAATGAAAAGGCTGATTGTCTGGTCAACTAAAACGACATTTCTGGCTTTACAAAATCGTCGCTATTTTTACAAAAAAAAAAAAAACAAACATATATTTACAATACATTTAAATTTAAATAGAAAAAATGTCAAATGTTTATAATTAACACAAAGTGTTTTTTAATTTATGTTAAATCTAGAAAAGTCTTAAAATAGAAACTAGTTCCAATTTATTTTAATTATAAACAATAACCTTCCTAATGAATTACTGAAACATTTTTATTGTTTTGAAAGACTACGATAGACACAATAATAAATATATAAAAAAACACCTACTCGCTTTTAAGTAAATCGTGAAAACAATGTAAAACCACTCAACATTTTAAACTAAAAATATTATAAAAATTGATATTTTTCAAATTATGTAAAAATAATATTTTCAAAAAATTTAAAACTTTTTGAAACTATGAGTGTGATACAGACATCACTCGAATTATCCACCACGGATAATTCTGACGAACCATACTTTAATAGGTGCATAGTAATATATATTACATTTGTTATTATATTTAATTTAATTTTATATATTTAAATAACTCCTTACATCACCACAAGCTTAAAGGTGTTTGATAAATTTGTTATATTATTAATTATATACATTATACTTGTTATTATATATAAATGATATATCAGAAATAAATGAAAAAAAAAATTAAAAAACCATACGCATTCTATACATAGTATAGTATAGTCATCGGAATATCCAACCTTTGGAGGTGGATATCGGCAGGCCATTCGAACCGGAGACAGTGGTGAACACAATGATCCAGAACAAGGAAATGTTTGTGATAATGACAAAAAGAGAAGAGGAGGAGAGGATTCCCCAGAATTTAGCAAGCACCAGTTTAGTTAGCTAAGTGGAATTTATTGTGGGTTGAAGGCCAACCTAAGATAGGGCCATCTGTTTTTGTGGAGCAAAGCTCGATAGAGATAACAATGTATATAAATGTACATATGTATTACGTGAGTTAAGCCGTATTGATGTATGTATTATTTTTTTTTATAATAAATGATACGGGTACAGGGGGGGAAGGACGGCCCACCTCGAGTGAAGTGCCCCCCCCCCGTATCGCCGTGATATCATCACAAAAAAAAAATATATATATATATATATAGTCATCGCGGGTTACGTTTGTTACGGTTCTTTTTCTTGTGGTCTCGACGTATGATGGACTTGCAAATCCTTTGAACGGATGCGATTTTCGACTTGCATCTGTCCAACAGGTGCAAACACCGGCGGGATTCGCGTCGGTCGGTGGGGATTTCGGTCGACACGACGGCAATCACCTCTGAACCGAGTTCCGCGTCGTCAACCACCGACTGCTGCGGCGGACCGAACGCCGGAGAGGACCTCCACGGTTGTTGGTCTTCCAGCACGTCGTCCGCACCGACCGTCTGCACGTACGTGCTGATGGAACTGTCGTCCCACCAGTGGCGGCTGTAACGGGCGACCGGGCGGACGCCACGGGACGCGATCGTGGACACGCCGGCGCGCGATCGGTCGGCCTTGCTGGCCAATAACTTGGACGCGGGGGACGTGGGCGCGGGCTCTGCGTACGGCCGCGGCGCGTACGGCGTGGCGCCGGCCGGCATCGGACACTCGTGCACCATGTCGAACATGCCGATCCGGGCGGCGCGGCCGCGGCCGCTGTCCATCAGCAACTTGGCAACGCCGCGCGCCACGCTCCGGGCCACGACGGCCGTCGGCGCCGCCCGGTCGGCTCTCCTGCCGCCGCAGTCGGCGCCCAGACACGGGTCGTCCGACACGATGTCGATCAGCCACGGTCGCGTGTCGTCGCCCAACACGAACGTGCCGCGGAAAAGCTCCAAGCAGTTGGGTCGCAGACCGAACGAGCCGGCCGTCGCGGCAGCGGTCATCGCCGACACGACGGACCGTCGGATCGCCGAGTAGATTTCGTCGTCGGCGTCGTCGTCGTCGTTGTCGTTCTCACCGCCTTCGTTCATCCGTCGCCGCCGTCGTTTCTGTTGCTTCTGCAGCTGCTGCTTGCCCGTTTTCTCGCCGTGCCGCATGGTCCTCACCAGCTGTTTGAGACCGCAAGTCAGCGCCGTTGGCCGCAGCATCCCGTGCAGCCCGTCCGACTTGACCCGGTCGAAGTGTCCGGAAGTGGCGGCCTTCCGGTGCAGCGAGAACCGTTGCGGGTACGGTTGCACGGCGCACGTCCGGTGCAGCCACACCGTCAGCCGACCGTCGAGCGTCGAGAGCACGATCCACGTGTGCACGTCCGACTTGATGTTGTCGCGCAGCAGCGGCGTCTCGATATACTTCTGCACCGTACGATCGGCGCCACCCGAACGGGCGAAATTGTCCAGCAGATCGTCCATCTTGTTCGACATCACTGGACGGCCGCCGTGCAAGGCGGCCGTGGACTTGACGATCCACACGTTCTGATAACCGTCGATCGCCGTCTGCGGTCTGGCCGCGGTCAGCTGGTCAACCAGCTGGACGCTCGATGCGGTCAGATAACGCAGCGCCGCTTCCCCGTCGTCCACCTCTTCCGGTACGGTGAACTTCCTCTGGTCGTGCACGACCTCGTAGTAATGTCGGAAAAACGTTTCCCATGCAGCGCCCTTTCCCGGAAACGATGTCGCGAGTAGCGAACTGTCGTCCGTTAGGTATTGGTGACATTTAAACGTCGCGAATTGGAGCGCCGATAGAGGAACCTGTAGCGATATCGTGATATATAGAAAATCACATTGACGAATCGTTTCAAATAAATTATAAGTATAAATAACTGATACCGTAAATATTTAGTACGCGATCACGCCTCTTGCTAACTTATGTTATTATTATATATACTGTATCTATATACTACGGGTGCCGAAAACAACATTTATGTTTATTCAATCTTATGGTTAATCTATTTATTTGTTTTAAGTATAAAGTATTTTAGACTCTGAGTGGACCGATATTAATGTGTGTTTTTATTATTATTTTATCAGAAAACACTTTTTCTAGTTGCAAAAATGATCGAAATAACGATTTGGGTTTGATCTGAATACTTTATAGGAGATAAAAATAATAATAATTTGAAAATATCAAAAAACATACAAACATTTGTTAATATTTTAATATTGTAGCGAGCTGTTAGTATTTACATATGTATAATATATATAATACATTATATATATATGTGTGTATGTATATTGTAAGGTAACCTAACACATTGTTAAACATATTAATTCAAGAAGGCCTAAGGGTATATTTATATGTTCAAACATGAGAACTAAGAATTATATTATTGTGTTTCACTATATAAAACAGAGATGTTATTTATGAGATATCCATGAAGAGGCATCCGGCACGTGTGCACTCATATCGCACAGGATGATTTGGGTGACATCCTTTGGCTGCAGGGTCGTCCTAGACCATTATAAGAATGGATAGCGCACTATGATTTGACAGAACTACTCCACACGACTCAAATCGAATTCATTTCTCTCTGCACTCACAATATCTCGCTTCTACTATATTATTGTAATAAAAGTTTAAATTATATTAATGAATATTTTGTTATTGAATAAATTATACACATAATTACTACCACAAACTGTTTATAATTTGTATTAACCATTCATCCGACCTAGCTGGTTCAAATATTGGAGTTTGTTACAAATTAGGGCTGTGCACAAGGTCCATTCAAAATGAATTCAAGAGGAAGACATTTTAAAATGTGTAAGAAATTTTTTCTTCAAATTTTTAAACTCTACTTGAAAACTTCAGGAAACAATTCAGTTCAACAAACCCTTGTTGGGAAAATTGATCACTTCTCCAGCGACTCCTAAGAACGACTCAACGTTCAACCAGTCTAAACCAAGTCAATCTAATACTATATGGAGGGTAAAGCAATTGCAACTGCTGAAGTGTAAGTATATCATTTTTTTAACCCTTCTTCTACGGTACAAATTGTGCATAGTAAATTTTATATGAGGTATATATATATATATATACATTTTGGAAATATTTGAGTATAAATTAAATTAATTATAAGTAGTACTTGAAAGGGATAAAATATGTTAAAATAAATAATTGGAAATTTATAAGAAGTTTGCTTTCGCCTTTTTGTGGATAAATAGAAATTTAAAAGGATATATTGAGGCGAATTGAAGAAATTAAATTATCGAGATTATATATTTGAGAATTTTATTGATTTGAGATTTATATTAGAAATTTGTTGAAGTTATATTGAAGCTATTACACTTTGCGGAAATTAAATTAAGAGTTTATCTATTGAAAAGCTATACCTAGTAATATTTTATTGCGAGTTATTTTGAAATTATATAAAAGTGAGTTGTTTTTTAATCTTGAAGGGCTTGATAAGTCTATTGTCATACAATTTTATTAAAAATGAAATAATGCAACCTATTAAGGATCAAGCACAAAGGACGGCTGAGCAAGAGATTAAGAGAATTTTTAAATGTGAAGTGGAATTGAGAGATGCGTGTTTGAATCAATTAAATAAAAGTATTAGTTCTAAGATAAATAATAATTTAACTCCAAAATATATTGGGTATATTGATAATGGTCATTCAGACAAGAATATACTCGTATCTACTAAAAAAATTATTTTTAAGATATTTTCAGATGTTAAATATTACTTGTTATGATAAGGATTTTAACCAAAACTTCAGTTTACAATTAGAGAAATTTAGTTATCATTTTTGAGATAGAATTATGAACTTATAATAAATCATTAAGGTTACTAAATTTAGAGGAAACACATAAATTAGTTTGTCTAAGAAAGCATAGAGTTGAATCTTTACATGATCCAAGGACAGATGTGAAATTCACTAAATTTGTGTTTGATTATATTGTAAAAAAATTTAGATACGAAAACTTAATAGAGCACTTCAGATAAGTACAATGACAGAAATCAGTTTAAAGTAATATGAAGTCGTGAACACAAACAACCTATATATTATAAGTGTGCATATTAAGTTAAAATAATGGAAGCTATCAATTCTTACGGATTGGAAGACTCTGGCTAAGTCAATCAGAATGAATGATAGGAAATTATGAAATACAAATTTTGAATGTCATGCACATATTATCATAGAATAAATATATATATATATATATACTGAACTAATATTTATTATAATAACAATTTCTTAAACATTCTATTTTATAAAATAAATATTATTGTATAACTTAAAATTATAACTATAATAGAATAAAATTATTGTATAACTTAAATAATCAAATTATAATTATATTAGAAATATTGCTAAAAAATTTATATTGTACTTAATCAATCAAATATGTAAACTAACCATTTTTGTTTACAAGGACAGTGTATTGTTCATTGTATTAATCTATATTGTTAATTAAATATGAATCTATTATAAAAAAATTTGTATGTATAACTTTAAGTGAATATTGTAACATTGTGAATTAAAAGATTTTTGTCTTCAACAAAAACATTTTTTTTATAGAGAGAGGTATATGGAGCTGTGGATTACTAGAATTCGCATATATATATATACACTATCCTAAAAAAGAATATAATAAATTCATGTACATAAATTAACTTTTTACTTATATTACATGTAAATATGGCGTTCTAACAGAAGTTTAAAAAATAAAACAAAAATTATTTTTGAATATCGTAATAAAATCGCATATATTCTAAACCTGAAAACCAGTAAACATAATAAAAAAAATAATATAATCATGAATTGTAAAAAGTCAGTGTTCTAAGTGACACAATATCGTGGAAAATGTTTTCTGCTAATCTAGCAATTTAGTGTTGTATTTAAAATGGAATAACAAAAAATTAAAACCACAACGAATACTAGAAAATAGTTTATTGAAACCTGAAAACAAGCGAACTAACCAAAAAGACAAAAAAAACAATATCGATCAACTTTACAAAAAAAAATTCCGAATTCGAATATACTATTTATAAATACGAGTGCTATGAACCTCATCTAATAACAAAAATAAACAGTTTTGCGAATGCATACTCACTTTGCCGTTTTTGGCGCACATTGTTTGATGACCGCCGTCCACAAATGCCCTTAGTAACGATATGCAAGCGGTTAGCGAGTAGTCTGCGACAAAGCTGTCCGCGTGAATCCCTTCGGTGCGCGCCGGGTACGCCCTCGGATGGTGGCCGTCGAACTCGGATTTTCCGGCCAGAGCGTGGCCACACAGCTTCAAAGCGGCGTTTCCGTTCCTGGGAAACCGGTTGACCACGACGTCCGGGCGTAACGTCATCCAGTTGACGCCGCCGCTGTGCGCATCCGTCCACATCAGACCAGATTCGTAACGTTTGGCAACCCCTTTGACGCGCTGGGCATTACTGTGCAGCGATATCACCTCGATGGTGGTATCTAAACACAGTATTCGTGTTATAAATAATATGATGACACAAATCAACATTTAATTGAAAATAAAAATGGCAGATCGAGCACACTGCAAAGCAGCCGTCGTCGATAAATGCAGTCGTTATACAGGGGCTGCAGCAGTGCAGCTGCCCATTCCAAATACTTATATAGATTATAGATACTTGATAAATGATAGAGTATAATATGCTTTAATAAATATTAATTTATAACACGAGAATTAATGTATGTATATGTATGTGTCAATGGTGCAAATAGAAATACACCAATCTATGTTGCCAGAAGCGCAAACTAATTCAAATTATGGGGGGATGACAAAACAAAAGTATTCAATACCCACCTATTAAAAAAAAAATTTTGCTGTGATTACTTATATATAAATAAAAATAAAATGTATCAAATAAAAATAGAAAATATAATTTAAATTGTGTGATAACAGTATGAAGGAGCAGTTGCCCCCCCTGCTCCCCTAGATTTACACCACTATATGTGGCAAGGTTATACAGTTCCAAGTCAAATCAAATTCACTTCAAAGTGACAGGATCTATCATAATAAGACATTCTATTTTGCATATGTTTGCATAGGTACTTCTACTAAGTTCCCGACATATTTTACTTAATTTGGCATAATCATTTATTATTATTTTTTTTTTTTAATTTAAAGAACCATTTAAGTAATTATTTCTATGATCAAACATTATTTTTAGGTTAAAATATTAAAAATAATTGTTAGCTCATTTGTATAATAAAAACATAATATATACTATTATAACTATTATTAGTAATTATAATAATTACTTGTCATATAATATACAAGTATAATAATAGTAAGAAAAATAAAAGAAAAGAAAAATTACAGTTATTGCAGTGTATAAATAGGTAGTTTATAAATAAAATAAAATATTTTCTTGCGCGTGACTTCGTTTAAGTTGACTAAGTATGTTGAACAGGACAGACCCATGGGCCATGGCCTATATAGAGTTAGACTAATTTAGAAATTTCGAATGAAATAAATAAATTTAATTGTTCTATTATCAGCTAGTATAGTCAATATAGGTATTTAATATTGATGTTAATTATTAAAAGAAACAATGTTGAATAAAAATAGAAGTATAGGATATTATTTTCAAAATATTAGATTGTAAAAATTATTTTTTGTTACCTAATGCTAATAAGAGAAAAGAAACTTATTTGGTCTTTGAAGCAGCTCCTCACAAGCAAGTATAATATCATGTTAAATGTTAACATACATTTATTTTTTTACAATATTTGGTCAATTAAGTATAAAAAGCTGACACAGTACTATTATGTTTCAATTATAAAAATATATTATGAATAGGTCATGTAAACATATACAAACATATTACCAAGATAGACAAAAAAATAGCAACAGAAGCAAAAACATGAGTTATGTAGAATCTTATGTTATACCCTACCTAAATGAGAAATGGTTTTTTGCTTATTATGCTGTCACTACTAGATCACAATTTCAGGCAAAATCCTTCAAGTGTCTAGAAGTTAAAATAACAAGTTACATCACCAATTAACTTTGTTATACTTTGTAGACACCAGTTTGTCACATTCTTACTCGTCGAGATTCGAGACGTTTATAAATTGGTAATACGTACTTCATATTATTCGTAAGTGTAAAACAAAATTTAACCATACTTAATTTCTTTAATAGTAAACCAACAAACGCATTTATTTATTAAACTTATTATACTCGTTAAATTTATATATAATACGTTTTTACGAAATCAAATTAAAACTAGATTTATAAAAGGGGAATAGTAACCACTAACCACAAACCTGTTTTCTGTACAGTAGGAGTTGAGTTTATTTCTCCATTGAGTAGGGTAATTAGTAGAGTAAGTTAATTTTGAATTCGATGATAATTTTGCATTCAAAAAACGATTTTGAGTGACAACGGTCTGCGAGTCTATTATTATATAACTTATAAGTATAGATTACTTATAATATTACTATTAATTATTATTTTATTAACGTATATTACAATTAGTTCCTATATGGTATAAACTATTAATAAGCAATATCTAAATGTTTTATAAAACATAATAATAATTTACGCCAAAGTCTCAAATTTTCACAAAAATATTTTTTGTTTACATAAAAATAACTAAAATCATTATTCTATATATAAATATTGAATTTTACCCAAATTAACCTTCAAATGTCTAAAAAAAAAAATAAGTTTATATATTTTTTAGATAATTTGGTTCAAGTAAGAACTTCTTATGAGAAACCTTGCATTAAAAGTCGAACCATTAAGCAATATTTAAGTCTTAACTATAAATAATACAAAATTATCATGTACCTACTTCGTAAATTTTGTCAAAATTTGATTTTCAAATGTGAGATTTTTAAAATGTGTATACTGTATAGTTATATAAAACATTAAAAAAAATTGAATTTATTAATTCTGTATAATATGTATTTAAACTAAAATCCATAGTTAAAAAAAATATTTACTATCATTACGATTCAAATTAAATTCAAACAAATTTAAATGTGTTTGCAGGTTGAATATAATTCAAATATGGAATATCTAACTTTTACCATACTTTCATCTATATTGGTAATAATTATAGTGATATTAATACTTAAAAGCAGTAATAATAGAACATTAGCCAATCGAATACCAGGTCCAAATGGATGGTTTCTTGTTGGTATGTTACCACTATTCTTACAAAGACCAGAAAAATTGATTAAAAATTTATTAAGAGAATACCGAATGTAAGTTTAAATTTAAACTTTTAATAAAATAAGTATTCTAGTTTTTTAAACATTAATTCATTTATTTTTAGACTCGTTTTTTAATTAAACCATCTATATAAAAACACAAAAATAAAATATTACAATTTATAATTAGTATAAGCACATAAACGTTATCAAAATTGAAATTTTTAAAAATTTTAATTAACATTTATATTGTGTATGTACGTACTATGTGTAATATAATATAATGTTTAGATATTTTTGTTTAAAATTGTTTTAGATATGAAAAGTATATAATTAAATTTTGGCTTTTTAATAATTTATATATCGTACTTACGAGACTTGAAGATATAGAATTAGTTCTTAGCAATCAGACATTTTTAAGAAAATCCAAAGATTATATAGTTTTACAAGAATCAATCATGGGTCAAGGAATATTTTCCATTGACGACATTGAAAAATGGAAAAATAATAGGTAAAATTAAAATATATTTTAAATACTATGTAGTAGTTGAATTAATTAATTAATTAAAAGATAATAAAGTAACATTTAATTTAACCAATAATAAGTTATTCGAAGTTAAATAATGCAGCAGAAAATTATATATATTTTTTTTTGTCTGTATTATTTAAGAAAAATAGTAGTTAGAGGTTTTAGTTTTACATCTACGAATTCGTTCATACCAATATTTTACCAAGAAGCAAACGTACTTGCCAAAATACTTCAAGAAAAGTGTGTCCTAAAATCAAATGAATGTAATATTAGTGGCCCTGTTAGTATGGCCACAATGGAAATGATCGGAAAAACAGCTTTAGGTGTAACATTTAATGCTCAAACAGGCGGCTGCAATCAATTTGTTGAACATCTACAAACTGCAATGCATGTATGCTTTATACTTTATCAAATACTTATTATTTGTTAGGTAACATTAATAATAAGCTATTAAGTATAGCTTTAAATAATTTATCACTCATTTTAGGCATGGGAGTATAGAATTACACATCCATGGTACTTAAACAACACATTATTCCGATTTTCATCGGTGAAACGTAAGCACGATCGAAGTCAAAAAATTATAAACGAATTTACAAATGAAATTATAAAAAAAAAAATCATTGAATTCACCCAAAATATAAATAATAGTGTGATAAAAATAGAAAAAGATGATGAAAACGTTTGCCGAAAACCGAAAACTGTTTTAGAAATTCTTTTAGGAAGCTCTCATAAAATGAACCACGAACAAATACGAGACGAAATTGTTACAATTATGATTGGTAAATATTAAAATATATTATAATATTTAATCCAAAATCTTACTTATTATTGTTAGGATGAAATTAGACATCGAGAAATATTTTAAATAAATTAGCTACCTACCTATTAGATCTAACCTAATCACTTTTATAAATTAAAAATTTTCAAATACTTTTTCATATTTACTGTTAATTTCTATTCCATAAATTATAAAAGAAAAATATATACCAATACATATTTATTTATTAATTATATAGATATATTATATATATTAGTATAAAGCGTACTTTTAAGTGTTAATACAATAGAATATATAATATATATATGATACTTTATATTTTAATAATAACTAATATGATAATTTGTTATTATACTTTCTATAATTTATACAAACTAAAATAAAATCACATGAAATACATTAATGATATTTCAGGAGGACAAGAAACAACCACTATGACGATCACTTGTGTTATTTTCATGTTAGCTCATCATCAAGATGTTCAAAACAAGGCACATAATAATGTTATACTTTACCTACTAATAGGTATTTACATTACGTATATTAAACTCCATTAATTTGATTAAGTTACAGGTATTTGAGGAATTACAATCAATATTTTTAAACGGAGATCAAAATAGAGCACCTACTTATAAAGATTTTCAACAAATGAAGTACGTCGAAATGGTAATCAAAGAGACATTGAGACTTTTCCCTCCGTTACCATTTCTTGGCAGAAGATTAGATGAAGATATGCAAATAGGAGAATACATATGCCCAGCTGGTAATTTTAAAACGAAGTTTAACAAACATATATTTACAGTATATTAAAAAAATGTGTATTACAAATTTCAAGGTGCTGCGCTAATTATTTGCCCAATATTTTTACAATCGAGTCCATTGTATTACACAAATTCAGAAAAGTTTAACCCAGACAACTTCTTACCCGACGTCTGTGGTAATCGGCATTCGTATGCATACATTCCATTTGGTGCGGGACTTAGAAATTGTATCGGAATGAAATATGCTATGCTTCAAATAAAAACTGTGATTTCTACACTAGTGAGAAAAATAAAATTTTCCCCGTCTGACAGATGTCCTACACCAGAAGACCTAAGATTGATGTTTTTAATGACACTTAAATTAGTAGATGGTTGTTACGTCAAAATCGAACCACGAACGTGACTAACATTTGGTCATTGAAAATACATTCAGTTCAATGTCTTCGATAAAAATTAATAGGTACTCTATATATAGAATTAAATCAGATACTTTTATGTATAACAATATCTCAATATCAACCTATAATATTTAACGATTTCATTATTATCTAGTACAAATTGTATTTAAATTATTTTTTATATGAAAATAGTATAATTCTTATGTAGCTAATATGATAATAGTTAAGTAAATATGTTTAAATATTAAAATTAATTTAAAAATCTTTCTTTTTTTTCTTTACTTAAATATTTAAATTTTTTTTTTGTCTTTATAGTATCAAATCAGGATATTATCCTATCCCTTTATTATTTTAAAATGCAGTTATCAATTCGTGTTGTGTAGCTTGCGTCATAGTAATGGGTACTACATGTAATGCTTGTTGCTTTTTAATTTTCATATTACTTAAACTTTTAACTATTCAATCAAAGCGAATAGGTTAACCTACTTAATACCTATTTAAATTATAACTAGCAACAATGGATGGTAAAAATATGTCATCGTTGATAATTTTAAAAATGTATACCGACTTTTTCGGTCTAATAAAATCTATAATATTGTTAGGTAGTGTTCTCAGGGCCGGATTTAAGCGCAGACTATAGTATATAGGCTGCAGCCTACATGGGACCGCACCAAAACAGAGCCCTCACCACACAACTACAAAAAAAAGCTCCGTCTAATAATTTAATAATATTTTTTTTTCATTTAAAGGTTGTTAAATGTTATATTGTTATTACAAGTTTATTCTTTTTCGGTTTTCTAAAATTGGTTTTGTGTAATGAAAAATATTGTTAATTTTCAAGGCACGTATAGTATATACTATATATTATACTATGTATTATGCCCTTCCTATTTTCTAAAAACTCTCTGGTAGGGGCGTAGGGCCCAGGCCCCAGATCACAATTGAGCCTAGGGGCCTACAAATTCTAAATCCAGCCCTGAGTGTTCTATTAAAAACTGTTCAACAATATTCATGTAATACAAAATAATTAAGTGTTCAATTAAAATTAAATGGTTTGTTAATAATTGTTGTACCAGAACAATTTGTGAGAATCGTTAGACGTTAATATATTATATAAACCATCACACATTTTTTTTTTATGTGGTTTTTGACTAAAATTATTGCGTATTTTCTGTTCAATATAGACCATTTATGTATTATGAATTATGATAAAGGAAGTATCGCTGAACTTAAATTTAATATTCAGTTCAGTTTAAAGTCACTCACCGCTCCGACCGAAACAGTTGTCGTTGACCGTAATTTTGCCAATCCAGCCATTCTTAATAAACATCGTTTGAATCTCTTCTGGCATCTTGGCCACTGCGGTAAATATGTTTCTCTCGCGGATCGTCTGGTCTAAAGTGCCAACCGAATTCTTGCCGCTACCTCGTCCTGACTTTCCACACGACGACTTAACTTTTGAACCTTTGATGTGCTTAGATGACTTTTCACTGCCGACGCCCGACGTGCTCGCGGTAGCGATCTTCGCAGTTGTCAGGCCACTGAGTCCGACCGGACCAACCTTTCGCTTCCGTTTAACCGTCGCATTCCCCGGCGACGAATTGCCACTTACGCTATTTTTTAATTTCTTTCTACCGATTTCTTTAAGTGCATCGTTGTTGTTACTGGCCATCGGCGTGTATCCAAATAAATCACTAATTATGTGTTAAGTGTTGAAAATTTTGAATAAATTTAGTATTTACTGTTATACATTTTGATGCGTAAAATGTCAATAATAGTACGTAGTTAAGTATAATAAATAATACATTATGTTGTATTCGGCCGGAAATATGACAACGATACATAGAAAAAGAGGAAAAGTATAGGCTACCGCTCTGCTGGACAGTATAGACATCGAGTGTACCAGGATAATTGAGTAAACTACTATATAATTTACCTATGTGTTAAATTTGAATTCAACAATTATAGAAAATTCTCGAGGGGTTCAATACTTACTAATGAGCGCCTACTATACCATAATATCTGAATTGTCAACATTAAACATACCATATATACGTTGTAACAGTACAAATCCATAATAGTTAAACACCTGCAATGTGTCAAGAAGTTACCTAAGTGCGTCACTAAGTATGTCAAATCTTTATTATCTATCACGTTTTTATAATTTTTTAAAACTCGTGTTCAGCTATATTATACTTAAATGATTATTTGGAATAGCTAAAGAACATCAAAATAGACCAAATTTATGTTTAGAACATAATGAAATCTACGTATTTTAATTAAAATAATATTCAGTATTAGTTTTTCGGTTTTCCAACTAAAATATCGACAAACTTAAACATAAGATTTTTTTTTTATTATTGTTTCATAATATATTATCATTTACATTATGTTTTACCTAATTAATTTGTATCTAATACAAACAGTACCTATCTTAAAATATTAAAATCGCTTCCATCAAATCATATTGTTAAATGTTGTCAATTGAATCAAAATCAGTTTTCAAAATTAAAATTCATTCAAACTTTATAGCATACTTAAATTTTAAAGTTTTGTCAGATGATATAACTATATAAGATTTCTATTCGTTTGAGTGAATTTAAAATAGTGATCACTGATCATAATTTATTTACGACTCACTTACATATATAGAAATACACCAAGTACCAACTAAAAACATTCATGTATTTCCGAGATATAATTTTCAAATAAGATTTAAATACACTTCGTTCATTTCCATGTCACAGACTGATACCTATAAAAAAAATAATAAAAATTAAGTGTCTAAGCCAACAAAATAAAAGTTATATTGTACAATAATTGTGTTTGGTTATTAAAATAGTACCTTAATATTTCTAGTGTATGCAATTTATTATCTCCACGGTATCAACCAATTCCTTATCAGCGGTAACTTGTAAATCATTCTTACCGCGATAATATGAACATGTTAATAACAACAATACCTATTACCTAATACAGTATAATACCTATTATAGTTATTACGGTTTTTACTCTTTTTGTAAAATTTAATTATAAATTATTATAAACAACTAACAAGTATAAGATATTAATATATTATAGATTATTAAAGTTTAATGATTGCAAAAATTATATTCATCTATTTAACAGTTTCTCACTTTGCAGTTTGTTTTGAAATATCGAACTAGTAACTTGAAAATATTAATATAAGATACAGGTAGGTACATTGACTACATTGTATTAATTATTATTATTTTGAAATTTAGTTTAAAAATCTTTCATTTTTATATTTATGAATCTATGAATTTCGTTTGTCGTTATAACATGAAAATTTTGATAGATATATAGTAGTCATATAGACAAATCAGGAATTTTACAAAATGCTTAGGCAAATACCTAATAATCATAAAATTTAATTTTTAAGCAATTTCACTATCTGCCTAGACATTCAGTTAAATTCCTATTTCAACTTCTAAATCAGGCAAATAATAAAAATGTAACATTTTGTATTATTTTAAAAATTTAACGTAATATATTATCTATTTATAATTTATTGCCAGTTTGTAAAAAAAAAAAAAAAACTATTACCTTATATATAAAATACTTGGGTTACCTATATAAAATAAAGTTTTTAATTTTATATTCTTTGATACTATTGTCTTAAAACTTAAATTATAAATATATATAGGTAATTACTAATTAGGCAAAAAAAAACAAAGAATGATATTAAACGATCTAATTAACGAATCTAAATATCTTTTACTTGATTAAATTTTTAATATAAATAACAAAATTTAATACATAAAAACTTATGTTTGTTTCTTTAGTATAATATCTACTAAAATGTCTGGAAATCCACCACCCACCAAAAAATTTAAGAAAACAAGTTCTGAAGTTGGCACTTCCAAAACCAGTAACTTCTTAAACGATATAGAAGTAGAGCGTAAGAAAGTAAGCTAAACCTGTGTTAAATTAATACATATTATCTAACAAAATTAATTTTTGTAGACTGCTCCTTCTATTATGGAATTTAAATTCAATAAGAAACGTGTGCGTGTATTATCTGAGCAAAAAGAAGTCCCTGAATGGGCCGAAGGAGTTATTTATTGGACATTCAGAGATGAACGTATCCATGGTAAATAAATATTTGATATAATTTCATGATGCATACCTATTATATTATTTAATTATTTTTTTTTTCAGATAACTGGGCATTGCTATATGCACAAAAGTTAGCAATCAAAAACAAAGTTTCATTACATATCACATTTTGTAGACTAACACAATTCTTAAACTGTAGTTTACGACATTATAAACATATATTTCAAGGTAAAACAGTGAATTACATATATTTGTTAAAATATATATTTAATTTAGATTTAAAACAAACAAGTTCTAATGTATAATATTAAAATTATTTTTATTATATTCATCCTACATGGCTACATATATGTTTGTATGTTATTGTATACCTACAATAATCTAATAAAATTATTCAAGTATAATATAATAAATAAATAAATGAAAATTTTCTATCACACATATTTATACCAAAATCTGCATGCAAGTTTCTGTTTTACTTGCTATATTCACTAATCAAATTTTAGTGCACTACTTTCCTACTTATAACTTATGTATGCCATGTCAGATATTATGTCTATAATAAAATTAGATAATGGAAGAATGTAGTTGCTCTTAGAATTTTGAGATTTATACTGAAATGATGCATTAGTATTGTATTAATAAATGTAAAATTTAAAAAATATTATTTCAATGTTGAAAGTGACTATTATATTATAGTGAATGAGCTTACTAATAAATGCAATATGCAAACCAACCATTATAAAAAGTGTTTACTGTAATTGTAATTTTTTTGTTACAAATAATATTGTATTACTCGATAAATATTTAACTTAGTTTACTAAACTTATCATTAAATGATGAAATTAATTAAGTTGTTGTTATACTTTTAATAATATGCTATGTGTTATATATTACTATGTTAATAGCATATTACAACTATATTGTTTCTTTAACGAAAAAAATGAAACATTATATCATGTATTAATTAAATATTTGTTTTTTTTTTTTTAATAGGCTTGGAAGAATTAGAAACTGAGTGTAAAGATTTAAATATTCAATTTCATTTCTTAATTGGTTGTGCAGCAGACATACTACCAGAATTTGTAAAGAAGCATAAACTGGGTGCAATTGTTGTAGATTTTATGCCTGTAAGAGAACATATGTCATGGGCTAAACAGTTAGCTGATCGTGTTGGATCTGAAGTACCAGTTATACAGGTCGATGCTCATAATATTGTTCCTTGTTGGGTAGCATCTGACAAACAAGAATATGGCGCAAGAACAATACGAAACAAAATCAATAATAAACTACCAGAGTTTTTAACAGAATTCCCACCAGTAATCAAACATCCATTTAACAGTAAATTTAAAGCTCAGGTATATTATAGAATTAAAAAGCTTCAAATAAAATTATTTATTTTATGTTTTTGATTCAATACTATTCTATATTTATATATAATAGCCAACAAATTGGGATGAAGCCGATAAAACCCTAGAAGTTGATCGTAGTGTTGTATCTGTGCCTGGTCTGAAGGCTGGTTTCAAAGCTGGCATGGCAGAATTAGAAAATTTCCTGAAAAAGAGATTGCCAAAATATTCTACAGATCGAAACAATCCAGTAAAAGATGGTCTTAGCAAACTATCACCTTGGTTGCATTTTGGTAAGAACACACAAATAATGTTAAATATTATATTTTAATTAACACATTTACCATTTTCAGGTCAGATATCAGCTCAAAGATGTATTTTAGAAGTTAGTAAACTATCAAAACAGTATCCAGAAAGTGTGGCAGCTTATAGGGAAGAAGCAATAGTTCGACGAGAACTCTCTGACAACTTTTGTTTCTACAACCCAAAGTACGATAAGATTGATGGTGCACCAAACTGGGCTCAAACCACTTTAAACGATCATAGGTAAGTTTTAATTTTTGTATAACACTGCTTTCTATTTAAAATCGTAATAAATATATTTTATTTATTTAGAAAAGATAAACGTATGTATGTGTACACCAGAGAAGAGTTGGAGGGTTCACGCACGCATGACGATCTGTGGAATTCTGCTCAAATACAGTTGGTAAAGGAAGGCAAGATGCATGGTTTTCTACGCATGTATTGGGCAAAAAAAATATTGGAATGGACTGATACTCCAGAAAGAGCATTAGCTGATGCAATTTATCTCAATGACAAGTACAGCATGGATGGTCGCGATCCAAGTGGGTTTGTTGGATGTATGTGGTCAATATGCGGTATTCATGATCAAGGATGGAGAGAACGAGACATTTTTGGAAAAATTAGATATATGAATTATGCAGGATGCAAGAGAAAGTTTGACATAAACGCTTTCATAGCTAGATATGGTGGCATGGTTCACAAGTATACTAAAAAATAAATGTTAAAATGACAAGTTGTGTCAGTTCTTTTATTCATTTTGAATTTATAAACCTCAATTTAAATGTTAACATCACAGTATTATTTTATTTTTTTTAATGTTTTATATGCAATTTATTGTTAAATTATTATGAATACTTAATAAATTATAATAATTTAATGAATTTTATATAAAAATGCTATTTTATTTTTAAATTCATAATCCTCAACAATGTTTTTGTGTTAGGTACTAATAAATTAGAAATTTAAAAAAATAACCTCGTGTGCACAAAGACATAATATTTTTATACCCAATTAATGTATAAAATAATAATCATAGTACCCCCTATAAAAATACTCATATATAAATTGTATATAACTATAAAAAAAAACACCTTTTGTAGTAAAATGAACTTAAATGTTAAACCAATTACTATTATAAATGTAAATTTTGTAATTTATTATAATATCATAATTTATAGTAAAGGTTAGGTCAATTTGATTAAAGCATTTATGTTAAGAATATAAATTATGGTAACAAATATTTTGCTAGGGTCCCTAACTTTGCAAATCCATTGAAAAACATGCCAATGCCACCTTCGTGGGCGCATCGGTACATTGTCTGATTTCAAAATAAAATATGTTCAATTACTCAGCCTGATTTACTAGGCTCTGCTAAATACTGCTTATAATTTTTATACTACTGAACAAATGTAATAAGCATAATCATATTATTTGACATTACTTGCTGTTTTATTGATTGGAATTTTTTGATATCTATAATACCAGCTATCAATAAAAATATTTAATAGTTGGGTACAGGCATAGGCATAACTTGGACAATTTTTATGGGGGGACAAACTTTATTTTATATCGATTCACCGTATATTTAAAGATACTCAGAGACTAAATATACCTAATAAATACATTTTACAAAATATCAAGGAAGGAAGTTGCCCCTTCTCACCCCTTACCAGCTTACACCTATGGGTACAAAATATACCTATGATAGTAGTAATAAAAATTAAATTTTAAGAGATTTAGGTTAGGTTAGTACCAAAGGTACTCTAGAGTCTAGAGAATTGAAAATGAGTTTCTAGGAAAATCACTTGGCCTGAATTACAAGGAGGAGAATTACCCTTAAATTGTTGTGGTTCCTCTGACAAAAACGTAGAATATACTACTCTAGCTGGTTTTAGGATGATCCTAACAAAACCCAGTAAATTCCTAGCAAATTTTCGATACCAGTTGGCAGCTATACATAGCCCTAGCTTAATTTCAAATTTTCCGATGCCAATTTGATAGACATGTCTTGTTTTTCCTATCCTGAAATGCGACCTTTATATAAAATCGAAATACCCATAAAACTTTTTGAGAACGCAATTTAAAAATGACTACTTCCTCTGCACCGGCCACCGCCATATTTAAACTGTGAGATGATTGTTAGTATTTGTCACACGATAAGGATATCCCTTTCGTGGGAGCTACTGCAGGACTCTATAGCGTACACTCGTACAATAATTTATAATTATACTATAGCTAGGTACCAGCTATTACCTACAGTGGCGTATTTACGGGGGTGGTCCAGGGGTCTGGACCCCCCCAGAGGAAAAAAGACCGATTCATATTATTGCAGTATATAGTTAAGTAATAAGCATAGAAATTTGTATTCTGTGTATTCTGATGACGGTTTCCAAATTACGGCTAAATATAATGTGTGATTATATATTTATATTGAAGGCAAAAGGTATACTTATAATATAGTTATCAATGTTATCATAGTTTATATAAATTACTTAATTATGTATAAACTTAGGACCTCCCCAGAAAATTTTTGAAAATACGCCACTGATTACCTATATATAAAATTCGTGTATTACTGACTAGTGTTATAGGTACAAAATTATGTGAAGTATTTTATTATATAATGAAATAAATGATTTTCTTTAAAAATGTTAAAAATACATAACGGTATTATGAATATTGTGCAAAAAATAAAAAATAAATTAGTCTCTGAACCTAACCCTACGGCCTACGTCCTTCCACGTCCTTCTACACATAATATACGCTTATACAGATACTGCAAATTGGTATAAAAACAATAATTATACGCCTCGTAAATACATAAAAAAAAAAACACGGTCTGCTCTCGAGGGAAATGAAGAACTCCCCGCGACGATATCAAACATATTATTATATAATAATAGCCGATTCACGCGAGCGTATACTCATTCCTACAACTATATTTATTATCGTGGGATACGTGCGTCGGAGCACGTGTATGAAAAAAAAAAACGATCTGGCGAAATTTCAAGCCGCGTCTCCACGGGCTGTGTAGTCGCAAACCGAGTTGCCGGCGAACGTGTGACAAAAACAGGGCCGTATTTACGCCTAGGCCCGTGAGGCCCGGGCCTAGGGCGGCAAATTTTGTAAGAAATAAAAAAAAAAAAATGTCATTTACCTGAAATCAATTTTCTCGTAATGTGAGCTATAAAGATAAGATACCTACCTATATTGGTACACAATAATATAAGTTGTTCCTAAAAGTAATTACGATAAAAATATAATATATATAGAAATTGGCTAGAGATATTGTGTATATCCACATCGCACACGACCACACTTCATTTCAGTTTATTGTTCGTTATTGTCGGGAGTGCATATTACAACATATATATTTAATAAATAATAATTAAATTAAGATTATTAAGATTAAAAATTTATACTGATAATGCCTAATTAGGATTTATAATTATTATTTGTTTTGTTTATAATGACTATGGACCTAATTTCATTAAAATGAAATGAATTTATTAGAAATAATTACAATTTTTTTTTCTTGGGGTAGGGGCGGCATATTTCAAAGGGCCTTGGGCGGCACTTGTTCTAAATCCGGCCCTGGACAAAAACCAAATACAATCGCGACGATATAGGTTACAAAATATTAGACAAGCCGTCGAAACGTTGCACAAGGTACACTTTGCGGCGGCCATCATATTGCCGTGTTCCGTGCACCGGTAGCAGCTGCTGCTCGTCGACACAATAATATCGTAAACGTACCTATGTGGTCATAGTCCTGCGAGTCCTTGACGACTGTTTTAACGTATATATACGAATATGCGGGTCATAGTGATTATGGTTACACGGACGCACGGAAATAATAACAATATAATAATCTGTCGTTTCAACGTTTCTTTGTAGGTATTCTTTCACACTGCAGCATTCGTACACACACACACACACACGAGCGTTGGTACACTATTTTTCAAATCTATCACAGCTAGTCTGACAGCAGGTTATTGGTTCCTGTTCATTCGATCTGCGGAGTCAGCGTGTTTCGAAGACTTCGCGTAACCAACGAAAATCGCATTTTGTCGTTTGTCGATCACCTTCGATTGATTTCAGGGGAACCGTGTTATAATAACATTAGTACTGTAGTACTCGTATCGATCGCGTTGAGGAAGGGTCCCCCGTAAATTTTGTACAGGTACACACAGATGCCGCGAGTATTTACCTTTTCGAAATCTTATACAGCAACTTTCGTACAAAATACTAATTTCATTACACGGTTACGTGTTACGTGTACACGAACGTAGAACACGATAAGACCGTTCTTAAATCGTCTCGAATTTTGGGGATGGTTGCCTTGCCAACCCCCCTCCTTTTACCTCTTTGGCTGTTCCACCTTATTTTTTTTTTCTCTGTACAATAACGTGACGAGCCTAACAAAAAATATTATTTTTAACCGTTCTCCTGGCGACATACTAACGACACTGTCCTTATACGTCAGTGTCGATTGTGTTGCCTGCTCTAGGTGCACAACGACAACGATAAATAAAATGTCGTAAAAAACGAATATTATATTATTATACATAAATGTCGACCGTCGACCCGCCCGTTAGTTTGGGCTCTCAGCATTTGAGCGGGACTTTTCGCTAGAGAATCAAAACGCGCCTATATCGTGCGAATAATCAACAATACGTTTCTAAACGCCGTCGTTCGTTCCTGTATCGTATATAGGTACTATATTATTATAACGTCAGTATTCGATATCGAACGATCGGTCCCAAACGTTTTGGAGAGCGAACAATTTCGGTAAAATCATCCCAGAAGCGCCCGCTCACCAACACACGCGCAAAACGTCAGTTGTCAGATATCTTCCACTGCATAGTACGTCCACGTCGCTCGCATCGCGATACGATAAAATTGTAGTTGACCTCTGCGCGACTATTTCCGCGGCGTGCTTTCGGTAGCCGTTATATAAGCGGTGGGCGCGATTATCGTAATACAATATAAAATATATATGTGCACTCGCGATGATATATACTGAAAATGACGTTCGAGAAAACGTGTTTTTTTGACATCGGTCCAAATTTTTCGACCGCGAGCGGACTTTTTTTTTTCTTCCTATCTCTCCCTCTCCGCCACCCGATGCTATATACTCACACACACGCCCACACACACATACACACACACACACACACACACCACCGCAAGAGACCACCGACGGCTTTTCGTCCGTTTGGAGCTATTGCACGCATACGTACGTCATGTACGCCGCAGCCGTGTATAAAAAAAAAAAATTGCAACTGTATATAACGTGTTCCGTATCGGTGCTCGCCAAAACCGACTTACCCACAACTATACGGCTCGTTTTATACTGCCAATACAAACTCGACCGTGTTAAAACTATATTATTACGATGCATATACGAATTTTACAAGCGCGCGCGCTGTATACATAGTACGTGTCACTATACACACGTACGCCAGCGAACCTATTGTAATCGAGCACGAAGGTGACCTTCGTCGTATAAGGTATACGCCGCCTTTACTATTCGTACGTATACGTCGTCCGTACAGGGTGTGGGCAACGGTATTTTCCAGTACGCGCGCGTTTACAACTATACACACGACGTGTTGGTATATATAATGTATACGATTTATAATAATATGTATATGATATTGTACCTATATAGTCGGCGTATGCGCTCGAGTGAACGAGTTGAGTGTACAAACGTCGCAGAAAACCGGCAAAACGCTTGTGGCCCACTCCGTACCGCATACACACAATACAATATATTATTATATTATTATTACCTCTATGGGTACCTCCTAGATAGTCCGGTCGTCTGCGACTGCAACGCCAAACACTGCAGCAGCGTGTATACGCGCCTGCAGACGATTACACTATTACACGCTGTACGCACGCGTAGGACGAGAGAACGCTATTTTTTTCATATCTCGTCGGGAAATGTTCATTATATTTTCTCCTGAAATTCTGTTAAATCGGTTTACAGACTTAATTGGGTACCATTGGTATAATTACTTACATTGCAGATGCCGAGGCAGACAAAAGAAAATTGCGTAAAACAGTGCGGATACGTATGCATATAAAATAGGTACTTCGTTTAAAAAGAAAATGAACCGGAGACGTGTTATAACTATTGATATTTTATGCCAAAAGTTTGAAAAATCAGCACACCGCAAACTACTGAACGATGATTCTATACCACCGCTTATTGCTTATAGTGTATTGTATACTTCTATTGTTTCTTGAAATTGTTCAGAAATTTTAAGTATTTTTTCTCGTTACGTTATAGATCAGTAAGCAAAGATGACGATATCAAAACAATCGACAATACGTGCTGGACGAAAACACTTTAGCCGTAGAATGTAAAACCGTAATTGGACCGTATATTGTGTGCTTGTATGCCGTAGTACCTTAAAAACGATGTGTGACGTTATTTGTGAAGAACTGTAGGCACCTAATCCTCACCAACCGTAAAATAATTTGAAACCCTGCCTGGCTGGAAGAAAAAATACTATTATGTTTTCGAAATAATTTGCATAGATTATATTGTACATTTGGAACGACGCATTAAATGACTGTAGTTTGTAAAACTCGTACGGCAGACGGTTTTGTTTCCGAAAGGAAACTTTCCTGGAAGTCGCAAAATATCGATCGGCTCATCGCACACGCACACACATAGAAACTATGATGTGTAATGTATACGCAGTACGCACGAAGCACTGTTCCGTGTCACGCCACTTGGTTTTGTTTATTGTTGACAAATGGAATAGTATAATTCTTACAGACAACAGGCGTATTATATACGCGCGCGCCCTTGAAATTGAAAATAAAAGGGAATCTCGTTGTATAATAATTATGCAATTTAAAAAAAGAGTATTTCTGTATTTTTATCCGTTTTTTGACGTCGTTGTATTATGTTAAAAATGTTTTTATCGTCGAGTATCGGAGAAAAATATTCGTAGGCGGTCTATATATATAAATAATTATAATATATATACGCGATGACGGTAAAAGGAAAACGAATTAATGATCGAAATACACACTATCATTACGCAACATCAGTTACCTACGAATATAAAATGTATCGTTGAAAACGTTTGGCATCTGTAAATTTTTATATTTATTTATCATTAAGCCCGTAGACAGTGTTTGTGTCTATTATATTCATCGTCCGAAAAAAAAAAAAACGTAGATACAATACACGTTGAGTTGCGATAATCAGCGTATGACTTTCTGTATAATCTATTTTTTCATATATATATATATAGTTGAACGTGTTGAAAGAAACCAAAGTTAATTGTGTACTTATAAAAGTGTTTTTTATATTATTATATAATTATCTTCTCGTTGCACATTCAGGAGTGTACGTGAATTGCCTAGATTTTACTCCTCGTTTTCATGGTCGCTTAAATATATTGTGCCACAGGAAATAATTGTTATGAACCGTTTAGATTAAGCACTAAAGTGTTATTATCGTGTTATTATTCTATTAACTTTATTGGTATAATTGTGCAAAGTAATTTGCATTAATATTCACACGGGTATGCCAAAGAAATAAATATTTACGTACGCAACTGACAAAAACATGGGCAAAAATTATTCTCGATCTGTATTTATATACGATTTCAATATTATTTGTTATTTGATTTCAAGTCTTTTCGACGAATTTTTATTTTGAAAACCGAATTGCGAATAAAGTCATACATTTTTACAATAATAAATGTATAAACTTTGACAAAACTCTACATTATAAACTCAATGCCGCTATACTTGGCTTTAAATGTCCACAAATATATTTTAGCACAGTTCTGCGTTTAAATTCGATTCCATTTGGGAGATTATACGAAAACAAACAGCTGTATACATTTATTATGGATATTATTGTGCACCTTTACAATGGTTTTCGATTTGGAATAAATAAAAAAGAAACCTTTTGAAAAATTACTTTCCATACATAAATATTTTAGTCATCGAAATTAAGTTTTATATTTTCATTTTCGTTTTTTACGTTATTGTATATCTTCAATGTTCACAATTCACCGATTTCTTTCGCGAATCCATTTATTGCGATTTCGTTTCGGCCGACTAATTTGTATTGATATTACTTTTTTTTTTTACCTATACTTTTACAGTCTTATACATAATATTATACTAATCATAAAATATACAAACGACGAGACACATTAATGTTTGTAACCATTGCGTATATGTAATTATTTTTTTCTTTTTTTTTTTTTAAACCGACTAGACATTATCGCATCCGAAGATTACAGGAGAATTTATACTCGAAAACACACACATATAGGTTTTATTATTTATTGCAGCCTTACACATTTTTATTGCTTATCGCGTTTTTCATTCCGAAACGCGACACTCGATTTATAATTTTATTGTTTATCGAGCAATACACACACATATATATATATATAAATATAGGACATAGGTGATAATATTTCGATTCAAATATTCAATTGTATAGTTTATCCTGAAGTGTATAATTACGAGCGAATAAGATGAACAGTTCAAACACTTCAAACGATAGCTATTCCAACTAATTTTAATTAGACGGTATTCGATTCATTTCAGCGTATTACACAAAGAAAGTATCAGATTCACGACAGCTATCAAAACCATGACTTTCGGTAAACCGAAACAGAATTGAAATCATCATCAACGTTTCGATAAATTATTATGATTTTTGTACAACAAAATCGGTTGATAAATTTTCGCACCGCACAATTCGCCACGCTTCGATTTTGATTTAAACATTGATTATGTTAATTCCGTGACAGAATTTACAGTATACGCCACGATGACCGATGAATAGATACTGTAACATAATGGTATTCGCACTGGCTCGTGAATAGTACATAGTTATGATTTACGATAATCGATGGTTTGAGTTTCGAAAATGCTTAAATCATCACAGCAAAATCAGAAAATCGGAAGGCATGAAAAACCACATCACTACTGGTGCGTTTTAATCATTGTAAATTAAAGATAAATGTGCGACAACGAAACTCGTTACCAATTCAAATCAACCTTCATTATTTCCTAACGCGCGGTGCAGGAGCAGGAATACCTACACTAATTTGTTTAGATTATGTTTAGATATTGCCAGTTTGTCATAAATACATGTTTAGCATTACACATTCATTCTTGTAAATAACTAAAAATATTAAAGACCCTAAATATGTTTTATCGTCGGCGTATTATTTTTTAATAATAACAACAATAAATTTATACAAACGCTGAAACGCTCATACCCAACATAAAGTGGGGCACGCCAAACGCATCGAAAACCCTTTATTATATACTAATAATAATACATATATAATACGCAAAAAACGTACGTCGGAGCAGTACTGCGCGTAGTCGTGTCGGGTACGTTACACGGGAAATTTCGAGGGGAACCAATTTTGTTTTTCGTCTGTTTGTGTATCAAATAACCGAAAATCTTTTGTACATTATACTGCGCAATATACTACAGCTGTGGTGTTGTGTCTGCGTTGCAGAGATCGTTTTTCACGTCGTTTTCATCTCCACGCCTTACACCAGCTCATATATATTCATATATTATATTATAGCTACCCCGGCCGAGCGAAAAAACGACTGTACAAAAACGTGCTAAGCGAACACGTCGCGCGCTATATAGCTAAACGCGACCGAAACTATAATGCAATATTTAAATTGCAATTTACCACGCGTAGATGCTTCGGCTTATAGTAAACACATATATTGCACTGAAAGTAGGTGCTTACGATAAACACAATTTTTTTATGGGGGTAGGGGGGTTATTGGTAAAATGTAAAAACATTTCCCCTACAAACATGACCAAATTACGCCATCCGCAATATTATGTATACCCTCGGGATTTTCGTACATATTTTTCGCTTCTATACGGAACCTAAATAATAATTCATAATTTATTTACACACACACACATATTATTTATTTGCACTATACTATATATTAAGCCACGCACGATAGACTCGTGGTTTGCGGCGGCGGGCTCATCGACGCCGCTTAGCTCGGACTACTACGCAAAAACCCCGCTCGACCCTCTCGCTCTTAATAACGCCGCCGCCCGATCGATGCGTGTCGGTCCGCACGGAGATAGGTATACGCAGCACACAATATGGCCGCGTCCTTGACATTGAACGAGATTCGTTTATTTCCCCTTCGTTTCGAACGCACACGCACATCTTACACACATATATAGAGGTATAAATACGTGAACACCAGAGCACTGGGCCACTGTACACCGTATGCCTACATTGTAATGGCGACCGAGACGTATATAATATTATAATTTGTGTGTACGTACAAGACATGTCCGAGACTGGACTCGTCTTATTCGCTTTGGACGTCGATTTTTGCTATTATCATTCCGATACAGCTACAGTTGTTACGCATACGTTTTTAGTAAATTATTGTCGTTTCACATCATCTTCTCAAAATGCCCTGTATCTATAGATACAGTATAGATGCAGTACGTCTACTGCACAGTGCACAGTCGCACAGATGAATATGAACTGAAGCGTCTGTAGCTTAAGTCGCCCTACCCCCTCTGTATAGCTACTAACACTTGTAAACAGTGATAATATTTCATGTTTGGCTACAAGTTCCACCTATACTATACGCGTAGGAAGCATAAATAATGAGTAATGACTTACCTACGTCATCGTGTACCTATACGATAAATATCTTATGGATTCGAGTATATTAGGTATACCGAATACGTATATTTGTTTCCCCTCCATCTTCGTATATGCGGGTTTTAACTACAAGAGTTAAAACTTCCACCATCATATTGCATATACAAGAGCTATAGTGCCAGCTTGACTTCAATGTGATTCAAGACCTTCGCGACCATACGCGACAAAAAAATGTACAAGCATATACATTGTGAACATCGAAAATATTGTCTGTAAACGATTGTCAATATAATATAATAATAATTTTGTAATGTACCTATGGGCGATATCATTATTATAGTTGTACCTATAAATTGAAAAAAAAGTACATAATATGTTTTACAATCGACAAAAACACTGCAGCACGCTTCTTATAATAGTATACAATCGAAATACCTAAAACTGCACGACATTTTACATATGAATAATGTAAAATAGTATAATTAATATTTATGTATAGCCATGCGATGGCTCGGTGGCACGAGAAAGTCCAATGTCACTTTTCAGTCGATTGTTTTGGAAACATTTTTTACTTATAAATCTCACTTATATATAAGGTGATCGACGCATTTATTATTTATCACTCATTGTTTTGAAAATTACCATTTTTTTTTCATTTGTTTTTTTTTTCATTTTTTTAAGTATAGGTACTTACATTTTTAATTTCATATTCTAACTAATTAACTACTCTTTTTTTTTAATATTAAAATTCTAATTTTAGTCTAAAGAAGTAAAATATATATTATTATCGTTCGATTTATATGTTATCTACCAGAAATATTCCGTTTCGAAATCGGCATACGTGCACCAAATCACGGAATTGTGCCTAAACATATTTTCAACGATACGAAGGTATTATATATTATGAAAGAAGGTGTGTTTTTCAGTGAACTTTTGTGCATTATACGTAAATTGTACTTAGTATATATTTATTATTTTAAGTTTAAAGTTATATTAAATGCGCACGTCAAAATAAAAGGCCAAACCAGTCGAGGTCGCGGTTTTTTGTTTGCCGCAAATGTGTATCCGAGACTTTATATATTATTCAGACGGCCGCACGGTTAGTGTTATATATTTAGCTAATTTACTACATATTTATACGCGTGCTAGTGATAAAACGTGAACCCACGATAACAAATTTACGAAAAAAAAACTTAGTCGACAAAATATAATGTAAGATTTAATTTCATTAAATTTCGTCGAACAAAAAACATCAGCTATACTCACGGCCATCGAACAAAAAAAAAACGCGTAGATATAATATTATAAATTATAATTATAATCTTCTCAAAATCTATAGGTTACCTATAGCTGTTGTAGTTAAACGCAACGCGTGCATTTCGCGTGTTTCTCGTCTCGATTTACTTACAACTCGTGTACTATTTTAAAGCAATTGATAAACCTATAATATAATAACCTATAAAATGTACGAGTTCATCATCGTGATAGGTGTAAAATTGATGAGACAGCGATTGACGTTCGCTGCTGGTTAAGGGTTCAGAAGAAGTGTTTACTGACTACTTCTATATAGTACTGTAATTACAACAACTTTTAAATTATTGACGAAAAATTATATTCCCTTGTTCATTCAGAGGTAGTTCTCCCTAGTTCCTTAAATTAAATTTATGATAGAACAAAAAAACACAATACACATTAAAATGTTATATAAATTCATAAATAAATAAACATTCAAGTTTGAAAAAACACGTATTTTGTGTTTAAAAATTCAACGGAAGTTGAACAACTCGAACACTTACTTATATCACAACAAAACATTTGCATTATAAATTTTAGTGTAAATAAATCGATTGAGATTGACCATTGTTAAAAAAAAAACGTCGATAAAGAACTAAACATAAACAAAATCCTAAAAGAATAAATATATAACATATATCGATGACTAATTATAATACGAGTAGTATAGACTTTAGGCAGTTCAGATCTATAATAACGATAGTAGCATTTGCTCGTTAGATGTACAATCATTTATTGTCAATTAAATTCGTTAATGATGGTATGGAAATTATATATTATATTATATTATATTAATTGTTGATTAGAAATCACTTAGATTTCCATTAACGCGTGCCGTTTTAAAATTACATTAATAGATTATTATAATACATAAATACATGAATATTTTAAATAGTCATATAACCATACTAAACGCGACTATTTAAAATTGTGGTACCTGGCACCTAATGCGCGTATTTTATGCGTCGTATTATATTTTATGATATTGCACTATAATATCATGTGTTTAGGTGCTTAGGTGCAGCGGCTCCGAGCTCTGCAAGCATAATATTATAGGTACGTCGTGCATATATGATATTGAAATAACTCTATACGGTGTGGAATTCATACCGAAGGAGCCATTTAATGTACAACACTGTAGTCTGTGATTATTTTTTGTCATCGTTGAAAACCGAGCATTGAGTGTTAATTACTTATATTAGTTTATCTGCAATGTCGATATAGTTTATGATAACCACATAAATTTCAATATAATATTAAAATGTGATCATTGATCATTGTACGACCCCAAGATTAAAATCTCGTGAACTACTATTGCATTAAATAACATGGAATATTTATAAATAATAATAGATAATATTATAATACATATAAATATTATAGTTTCACGATTTATCTATTTCATTTAAAATACCTATCAATAATACGCCATCATTGCACTTTAGTAGCGTCAGTTTAATATACTACTTATTTAACGCCGTTCAAATTTGTTTCACACACAACCGACGAGAGATTATTGTTTTGAATACCATAATTTATGACTTTTTTAATAAAACTACTTTTGTGTCACAACACTATTACAGTATAAATAAAATATTTTAATTATTATATGTTGACTTCATCTTAAGTAAAATAAGTATATATTATATAGTATAAACATTTTATACAGGCACGTCGATTTTAACTTTCCGTACCAATTGTAGATAAAGCAATGATTATTTGAATGTTATTTTATGGTATAAGTAATCAGTATAGTAGTTGAGTCGTGAAAATTAAATTAATTAATTTTAAACTTGTTACAAGCGCATTTAGCAAATTACTCACGAATTGGATGTCGTTAAAAAAAATTACACGTTTAATTAAAACCGGTTGCGACTGCATCTGCAGTTTCAGTTTGTTCTGAACTCGACAACAGATCGAGTGTGTCATGCAAATTATGTAATGAAATTAAAAATGTTTAGGTACAATAATCGCTAATTATTAATTAAAAATTGCACTTGAAACAAATAGTGTATAAAAATAATATATACATACAAAATACTAAAACACTATATAGTACTATTACACCTATATAATAGGTATATTGTTTTTATACGCGGTGTGTACACTGAAAACATTTTCAGGTTCGATAGTCGGGACGATGAGCTATAGTTAGATACACTTCTTTTTTTATTTTAACTTCAATAGAAAATAAATTATAATACACAATGGACGTTTTAATTGCTATGGGCATGAGCCCAAAACATGTAAATTATATATATATATCAAACAAATTCTTATTTTTAACTCATATCTGCGCAAAAATTCTCCCCCGAGTGCAAAATCTAATAAATTTAAGCCATAATACAATTAATTATTAAATAACCGTGTTATACTTTTTTATACATCCCAATAATGCATTCTTAGAATTTACCCCAAAATTATATTTCGAAGTATAAAATAATATATTAAATATCCCTCAACCCGCGTATATATATAGATACCTATACGATACATAACCGACATAACCTATACATGCGTGTGTTTCCAAAAATATTATTTCCATTTTGACATGCAACATAATAATATTATTTATGTATCGATCATGTTATAATATTACAAAGGAAATTTCACCAAAATGCACATAATGACATATTAACTCATAAGTCATAATATATCACAGTTTCAAATCGTGGCGATGTAGAAAGACTTAACATTTTTAACAGTGTCTTACAATGAACATAATATATGTAGTATGTATATAATAGAAATTCATGCAAAGTACATTAATTATTATCTATTTTGCCATTAAACCGTAAAATATCATTAAAACACATATTAAAAAACACATTTCTATACATGCTACAATAAAGCAGCAATTTATTAAATCAAATGAAATATAGATAAAAAAATTAAATGTTAAACATTTAAAAACAACCATTATTTTAACTGTAAAAATTTAAAACAATGTTTATATACTTATTATGTTTGTTAAAATAAAGATTATTGTTTATTAAAATCATTAGTTTATTAATCAGCGTGTTTATACAAATCTAAGTATACTGTATAGAAAAAAAGAAAGACGGAGAAAAGAATCGGAGAAATCTTGAACTACTGCAGTTTAACCTATGGGTATTTCAGGTATTTGTTGTATATATATATACGTATATTATACACATAATCCTTTCCAGAGTACGTAGCAATGAGTGCCAATGACTATACATAATAATATAAATAATATGATTATAATACACGATGGAAAACACAATTAAAGTGAGTGCTGTAATGTAGAAAACATAATTATTAACCCCTTTGATCTTTGATAGACTTAGTTTCTATTAATAAATGCTATTCATTTGAGCTCAATCAATACATTTTTATATCATTGGACATAATGTTAGCGCTATATATTTATGTGCATAACAATCAACAGAACCTAAAGTAACATTGACGATACCATAAAAACCTATTTGAAAAACCCAGAATATCGACATAAAAAAACCGCATAAATTACATTAAAAAAAAAAAAAAACGACAGTTGAAAAGTAAATGAATATTAAATGTAGTAAATGTACACTACGACTACAGTAAAAATATAGAATAAAGTTAGGTGATATTAGTTTTATTTAAAAAAAAACTGTTTTAAACTAAATATTAGGTAGATACTAGATATAGTTTGTTAAATATTCTATTAAAATTAAATTCAAAGGTATTAAAAAGAATATTTAAATATTTTAGGTACCTATTTACCTAATACGTCTTGTATCATCAAGTTACTACACCTATCGTAAACTCATAAGTAGATCCATCATAAAAATATATTTTATTGTAAATAAAATGTTTTACAAGTTAAAAGACCTACTTACCTACTGTTTTACCATGCTGTACATAATACATATTATTTTTATTAAAAATTAATTCAATACTTAATAACCAAGTATATTTTATAAAGTTGCTTAATGCGTATTATATTAAAACGGCATTTAAAATTTGTTCAACAAGTATTTCATAAATTAACGATATCTATTTAGTTTTTAGGTACTGCGCAGTGCGTATAGCGCATGCAAATATGCAACATAAAAAAATTGATACTTGTTGCACTTTTTTAAACAAGATAATTTTTATGCTCTACACGGTATTATTAAACTAGTTTATCATTTAGATTTCAGTACCTACATTAGATAAAATTTTATTAATAATTTTCTGCGTTACATCGATCTGCAGGCGCTCTAATATCGAAACACAATTCGCTGGTAGGGGAAAATGGTTGGACCCCCAAAATCAAAAGTATTTGGTTACATTTATACAAAATCATTGATTACATATCATAGTATTATTATATAGTGTTCACTGTTCACTGACTAATAATATACCAGCATTATTATTCGACATACCTGTTGTACGTTGTACCTATTAACTTAACTTCAGTTTCGTAATAAACGTTGTGGATTGTTGAAGATACTTATCTAAATCTCCTGATCTTCCTAAAAAATAAATTATTTTCCCGATGTATAATTATTATTGACTGTTTTAAAATAATAAATCAATAATTATTTACTTTCACAATACACTGTGTATAAATACCTATATTATATTTTATTTATTACTTACTTACAATTTTTAATTTTTATCACGGATCACATAAGAATTGACAATGTTTTTCAAAATTCTTACCGTATTGATAATAAAGCGAAGTATCTAAATTATGTTACCTATATAGTATCATGTACTACAAAATACCAAAATATAAAAATGCTAATCAGCACAATTTTATTTTACGTTTATGGCGATTTAGACCTCTCAAAACAACTTGCGATACTGTAACGATTTCATGCCGATAATGAATGTGTACACTACACTTCGTAGAATGGATATTTATTATTCACGTTATTTATTTATTTATAGAACGGATATAACAAATATAAAATAAGAGTGCGTAGGTATTTACCGAACTTAAGTTTTGGTATAATCAATATTTTAAACTTTTTATAAAACAATAATGTAAACATTTATAAACGTTTTTTGAAACTTATAATTTATGAAACGAGGAGTTTTTTAATACATTTTTAAGAAGTATATTTTGTTGTGTATTTAATATTTATATAAACATGAACAATGAATCTAAAACAGCTAAGGGATGTGTTGTACCTATAGCAGAAAAATCATCTGAAACCCACTTCACATTTACTATTCCAAAATTAGCTGCCCATGATTTACACAGGTATAGTTTACTATAGAGATTGTAAATAAATCGGATGGTAAACACGAATACCGATTTGCTACACTGTATATCATATATTATTATAAATTATAATATAATGGAATCGATCTTGTTTATTATGCAGCTCAAACAAATTTTGTCGATTTTTTATCGTTAACTTATGCATGGTTTTATATACTATAGCGACCACAAATTCTCGCATATTAATGCAGTATTAGAATGCAATTTGGATATCATAACATTTATTCCTATGCATCTAGGAGCAGTGGCGCATTTTTGAGTAGTCTGGAGTGTTTAGGAATAGTAGTGCTAAAATATCGTAAATTAAACGTTTGCAGCCGTTGGATATCATATATATTTTTCTATTTCAAGAGTGGATTTAATATTATATAAATTACAAATCACGTTATTTTTACTTCCGAGTTATGATTTGTTGGCGATCGTAAAATCATAACGAACGGAAATTTTTAAATAAAAAAAAAAAAAAAATCTAACTTTTGTATCCCTAAAAACGTGCGACGAGAACATACGCACGTTTCGGCGGTAATAATACACGCGGCGGCGGCCACAGAGTTATTGTAGGTGTTAGAGAAATAAAAAAACTGCGTCTTAAATATAATATAAATAATATTGTTTGGTTGGTTACCCACAGAAGACGCGACTGGCACACCCGAACGTCGCCGCCGCCACCACCACCACCACCGGTCCAAGGTCAACATGATCACATCGCTGCCTGGCTGGAGAGAAGAACATATACACATACAGCAATAAACATTTTTAAAAACGAAAATACCCCTAACGCGCATGCGTGTCCGAGAGTATTATAGCACAATAATAATAATATTATGATGATCGTTATTATACTTTTATTGTTGTTGTTGTTGTTGTTCTTATTGTTGTTTTCGTCGTCTCGATCATCACCCACGTTTTGTACAGAGCACAGACTGTTTGGCGAATATTTCGTTTGCTTAAAACCGCCCCCTTTTCACGACGACTGTTTCGTCGAAATTTTCGTCAAAAACACAACATCGTGTCGCGTGATCGTAGCGACGAATCTTCCGTGACGTCCGAAACATATATCCTTCGGCAATCAATATTATGAAATATAAACAACCTCAGTGGGGTTAAAATATGAATAATTCCTCCAAACACGAATATTGTAATTTTGATATTAATTAATGTTTTTCTGATCGCGTAATGTTTAATACGCCGGAGCACGGCGATACCTGTAAAAATTGAAATATATCATAATAAATGCCCCGTAATAAAATATTACCTACGTGTCATATTGGTAATAAAAAAAAAAAATGACATTGTTTTAAATTTTAAATTTGATCAAATATTTAAATTAACACAATTAATGCATTCTACTTTGTTTTTTAAACTCAAAATTGATATAAAGGTACATAAGGTTAAAATTTTCACCAAATCTAGATTTATATTATAATATAATGTGTCTTTTTTTGATTAAGTTATATATATTATATATATGGATATAGAATCGTATACATTTTTTCCTTGAAAAAGCAGTAAGAACGAATACTTTGTCTACTGTTTGTACTCATATATACTAATTAATGAAACAATTTACTCCGTTTTTGTAACGAAATATACATAGTTTTAATGGATAAACTTGAATAATAGACATAATATATACTAATACAGTTTAATGTAAGATTGTACATGCTAGAAAAAATGCAATCATTTCTAAGAGAGAATTAAGAAAAACATATCTGCATAAATTTATCACAGAAATGTTGTATGTTATAAATTATGATCATATAATATACTACTTTCTTGATTAAACATGGCACATATAAGTACTGCAACTGTTTTCATTTTATAAAACTAGATATGTAATTATTACTGCAGTGTACCGTACAATTTGATTTTTACACAAAATGTATTCAGTAATTTTGATAATGACACAGAAAATACGGCTCTGAATTCTGAATAAGTCTGAATGGAAATGTCATTTTTCGGTTTTTAACACAGTCTTCTTGTATGACCAGTTTAAGCAGTACCTATTATATATTATATACAGGTACTAAATAGAAGTATACGTTTTTCTGACACCTCTCCGTACAGCCTCCTGTCTTCTACACAATCTTTAGTTGGTATTGTTTGGTATACCGCGTTATATTTATTTCATATTCCATTTGACGCTGGTACCATAGAAAAACAACGAACCGATGTCATAAAAATAATACGATGTTGTTTTTTACACTATCAAAATAGTAGTTAGCATAACAGTCTAACGAAAAAACCTTAGATAGGTACACTTGAAAACTTAATTTTTGTTAGATAATTTTAATCATAATATAATGAATATTATAGGTAGGTACGCCAGTGTATTCGATGATATTTACTCGACATCGTATTTTGAAACAACCGCCTTAAGCTATTCATCAACAAATGCACGCGTGAATGTAAATTAAGTATAAAATTATAATAAATTATTTTGTTCGTACGTTTTATTCAATCAAACTAATCTGAGCGTCCAGGGATAGATAAAATTCACACAAACATAATAATTATGCATCGCGAGTTTGCACGATGATAATAAATAATAATATTAATGCCTAATAAAAAAAAATAACAATAGTAATAGGTAGTAAAAATGTGTCGCACGAAAACAATTTATTACAATAAATAATAATTATACATCTCAAAAATCGATTTAAACACAGTTTAAAAACCAACTTAAATATCGTACTTTTACTTGAATTGAATTTATACTAATTAATAAACTATAATATTATTAAAATAATATATAAGTTGAAGTTTTCACGGCACTGATCACAAGTAAAAAGCTCGTGGATTTATCCTTGCTTAATTTTTATTAAAAGTAAAATTCTCACAGATTTTTAACACATTTATTTGTGGGCTTTTGACTAAATATAAGATAAGTCTAAAAATATATCCAAGTACCAAGTATGACAAGTCATAATTATTTTACTTTCTGTAAGACTGTAACCATTGGTAACCCGACACAAATAAAACAATATTCGTTTTTCCATTTTCGTTAGCCAACAAATTTATGTAAACCCTTTTTTAAAATGCAAAATGTATTATTGACTTCTATGTGAACAACTCCATATTTAAGATTACCTATACACCAATTTCTTTTGGATTACATTGGTTCAAAACCATGAAACCATCACAAGTGCGATAGACTTAATTGCGGATCTCCGATATATTGGCGATATTACCTTATTAAACTATATTATTATTATAATAATAATAATATTACAGCTGGATTCGGTTAGAACGCAGTTTCTTGCACCAACATTTCAAATTACAAATTAATATAATATAGTTAGTATGCACGACACACTCAAGTTTTTCTGCGAACCTGTGCCCAGCATAATTTCATGATCTCAGTTTGATCTGAACACGGTAGTACGGCACACATACTATTATACAATGTATAAGCATTACATTGAGTTGTTGCTTGTTCTACAAAATTTCACCGAACATTCAACGAGTGCATACTGGTCGGTAAGTTTGCCGGTGGGCGGGTATTCCAGGAAGTGGGTAGGCATGTAACAAAACTAACAAGTACCTAAGCATAATATGATAGTATAGTACTCGTACTTATCCAGTGAAGCGTATGCAATATAATATAATAATTAATCCATACAGCAAACCGATTCGAGTGTTTACCTTTCGATAATTGTTTCAGGAAATCGTTTCGACGGCTGATATTCTACATAAACATAACGCGATACTGTACAATAATAATAATAATATACGAGTTTAAAAATAAAACTCACACATGGTGCACTGCATATTTTGTTTACCGACGAAAGTCGTTTGAAACTTAATATAACGACGAGACCAACTTTTCTATATTACGATGCGTGCTATACACATATTAATACATGTTGTAGAGCCTAGAGGGTAATGCTATTGCTGCAGCATCCCAGGCTGTCTGTTTTAACAAAATGGATATTCGAACGATCTTAATAATAATTCGTACAATCAATGTTACAATTCAACTATAAATTATAATAATGAATAGTTTACGCATAATAACTCGACGGGCTAACTCAATAATATTCAACGGAACCGATGCGTGTAAAAAATAACGAACCATTCGTGGCTATAACACTATAGGAGTATAGAATATAGATACCTTGTAACTATAAAAAAAATATATATTCCGTTCCGTGACCAGTTTTTTGCGCCTATAATTGATGTGTATTATATTAATAACGACTTATATATGGTATACATAACTTTTCTATAACCACAAAGTAGGCGTTCCTCGCCAAAATGTCAAAAAAAATGTAAAAATGCTTTTAGTTCACAAAACTAAAAGTACTAAATCAACTATCATTGATTATAAATACAGTCAAGCCTCTTCAAATGGACAGCTCCCAATAAAAAACTTTTTTGGGGAACAAATTTATAACAGACACTTATTTTAATCTAAGTTTAAAAACAATAACAAAACGACGGCAGAAAAACGCGCTTAATCTAGTATGATAACGAACTAGTTCAAAAACAATTTTTATCTCATCAAATTGAATTATATTTAGTATTTATTTATGTATGTATACGGTAGTCTTTTTTATGTATATTTTTACATTTATTTAAATATGTATTATTAATAAATAAAAATGATTTTATCATTAAAGCATTAAATAACGATATTATAATTTAGTTTAATTTAACCTAGTGCTTATTTTTTTCTTTTTACACATTTACCCATTATGAATTTCAAAAATTCATCCACTCTGAATAGCTGATACCTCCGATAGTGGACAAAATTTTGGTTACTAAGAGTCTCCGCTATTCAGAACTTTCACTGAAGTATAATAGTACCTATTTATAATCAATGATATTAGGTAAGACGTAATCTTGTATACAATTCTTTTATTTGCATGAAAGTTAGTATTAACGTTTTTAATGTTTTATACCTATCCATAATCCGATAACCCATCGCCCATGTCTTCATATGCAGCATATCAAACTTAAGAAAGATCCTAAATCCTAATTAAGCTTTCCTATAAAATAAATTATCACTCCTCTCTCACAAATCAAAATCCTGGCTATACCACTTTTACTAATTATATTATAATATCTACATTTATATCAAATTAATCAATTTTCACATAATTAATTTTTTTATTAAGAGGACGTTATACTTATACAGTTATACCCGCATGTATTGTCTCTGTCATACTAACGTACATCATAACAAATTTGCGTTAGGCAGAACACATTTTGTGATGTTAGCTTTAATATTAGCGTAAATTAATGTATCATTAAATTTAAACTTAAAAGGTACCTAAGAATATTATCTAGGAAATGTCATATGCTTTTATGGATATTATCATTTTAAAGTAAATTATAGGTTATAGCTATATAAAATATTACAACTTTAAAATGTTCATGACTCACTTTAAAATTATAATACCAATAAGAACATAATGTTAGGTTATAACATAATATTCCTAGATAATATTGTTACCTTTAAATTTGATAAAATGTAAATTTACTCTGATATTAAAGCTAACATCACAAAATGTGTTCTGCTGAACATAAATTTTCTATGATGTACGTTAGTAAGATAGAGACAACACATGTGGGTATAATGTCCTCTTAATATGGACAACAATATTATATAGATAATCTTTAACTAAAAAAACCATTATTTAATAAAATCTCTATAAAAAAGATTATACTAAAACTGACTACTACATCCTCGATTTTTTTTTACGTCACTGTATAATATTATGGTAATAACGTAATATACTATTATAATATTGTCATTTATAAGTATATTGCCATATTGGACATTCGGAGCACTGAAATATGTACAATAATCAATCATATTATTATTCCTATCTATAACATTCAACAATTCATGAACGATATACGAATTTCAAAAATTGATTTTCTATGATTTCGTGGAATTGAAATTCTTTATTAAAATATTCAAATCTAAATCAATAAAAGTGCCTATTTAAACGTGAGTAGAAATTACGTACGTCCATATAACTCGTTACATAAGTAAGTGATATACCCAGTACTCGTCATAATTGCATACCTACATTATATTAATAATATATGTCTACAATTTTTCATATCCAATTCTCTTTAATGTCACGAAATCCATGGCGTCGACAATTCGTTTTTATGAAAAGATAAAAGCTTGGTTTTAAAGCTTAAAAGTTAAAAGTATCCAAACGATGAATAGAATTGCATAGTTTACTATTTTGTATGAATTGTGGAGAAAAATAAAACGTAATCCCTACAAACAAAATAAGTATAAAAAAAAAAGTTTTTTTACACTCAAAAGAATATTTTTGACAATTTAGGAACTATATGGCACGATACGATAAACATCACTTCCGCGTGGGATTTACAATTTTAGCTTCTGGGTTGTTAACGCGGACATCAGACAGAGAGGTACGTTTTTAGTGTTTTTACTTTTCTCCCCTCACACAAATTTAATAATAGACGGTTGCCGCAGACGACGAAACATGGCTCCGATAAATATCTGGAAGAAAAAAAAGGATGTATTAAAACTATGACTTGTTTGTATAATGCAAACGCGCTGCACTATACGATACGAATTTTAAACTATTTACCACAAGTAATTATTAATATATAATATATATGTGTATATAGATACCTAATATGTTTATATTATTGTCAATAATATGAGCTATACACAATCTCGAAATCAATGTTTAATTCCAAGCGAATGAGTTACGAAAATATTATATAAATAGTGAAAATCAGTAGCCCGGCAACACGTCGGAATAATAGGGTCGAGCAATAATTTTATTTGAAATAACGGCCTACGAAGTGTTATTATTATATGTTACACTATAGTAGCACATAATTGACCTATAGCCCACTCTGAACTGCTACGAGTGGAGAGGGATTTGTTATTGTTTTGTTTTTTTCGTTTTTAAACACCCCTCTCTTCACCGACGAAACGACCGCCTCATTCAGGTTTCCTCACTCACAACACAACAAATTATTTTAATATGCGTATAATATTATGTAATTGCACCGACAACGTCCTGTGGGGTAACTATGTAGTTTCGTTTTTACGTCGTAAGTATTTCAACCAAATCTCGTTCGCGGGACTACCTAATATAATGCTTTAAATCTTAATAAACTAATAATGGGTATGTGGCATGTAAGTTTTCGACAGCAAGTACCCAACTATAGTTTCCAGATCTTCTGCGACGCAGTACACAATAATAATAAAATGGCAACGAAGATAATAATAATAATATAATTGCAAAGAATTGGTTGAAAAAAAATAGTCGCGGTCGTCACGGTTCGTATGCAATGAAGAAAACGTATTATTATACAATACCTGTATGGCTGTATAGTGTATGAGAATATTACAAACGAAATCGTGACGAAAGGGAGGTAGGGAAGCTGTCACGTGACTACCCCCTGTATTATTATACAGTTCTGTACAGGAAATGAGGAAATCGGTATCCGGAAATCCTACTACAAAACGGCAGGTCGTACATCATGCATTCATGTCATTAGCATGTCGGGTTCAAGTTTTAAATTTATCGCAACTTGAATATGCGAGTACCCCCGTGGTCCATAAAAAATATTACGACTTGCGCGTTTTTTTCATCATTTATTACAAGGTGTCCGGTAAAGATAAAACTCAAGAAGAGTTTACTATAGGGCAAAATGTCGTTCTTTTGTTTTTTTTATAGATTTTTCGTTATTTCGATGATATTTTTCACGTATATACTGATTATTGATACACGTTTTAATTTTATTTCAAAATAATTTTAAATAAATCAATTTATAAAATATAAAATTATTACGAGAGAATGTACGCGAGAAAACAACGGAATTACCGATTAAATTATTTTGTACAATTTTTATGGTTTTATTTTTTATCATTTGAAGTGTGCGAGCCTATTGGTCTTGAGCCAATAAAGTACCTGAGTATAATATACTGTTTACGAATATTACGATGTTTTTTTTTTTTTTTGTTATCACTACCTACCTATAAACAGTATAAGAAGTATATAACACGTCCCTAACGACAGTATTTAACTATATCGACTACATCATCAAAATAGTATAAATAATATTGATTATCAGCTGTATGTAACCCGTAACACCGAAAAAACGAAACACTTTTGCACCACTATACTACCTCAACGGGAAGTAGGAAATAGCCAATAGGTATATGATATATCCATTACCCTGCGGATTCGATTGCGACCGTCGTAAAACCTTGCTTATATTAAATGTATTTTATAACAGTGTAAAACACCACCGTTGAACTATCATTTGATACTCGGGAGTGTATCATTGTACTACATAATGTTAATGTGTTATACACACGCGATATTACATTATACTGTACATTATATACTGTATTTATACTACGTAGGTAGGTACGTGTAAAGTATCTCGGGATATCTAAATATCATAATATCAAATTATATGTATAACTACACACGTATTGATCGATCGCAGACGTGTGAAAATAAAAACACCCATAAAAGCTAGTTAATCCACTGAATGATATACTACTATACTATTAGATACCTACAATTTTACACGACAAATTTAACTTTATCCTAATAATGACGTGTTTTTTTTATACATTGACGATAACTTATTACATTTTGTCTATTGTTGTGTTTGTCACGTTCAAAATTGTATTAGGTACCTATTTTAATAATACTATCAACAGAATAGATAATATTATTAAATCGTCCTATTATCGAATACTTATAATGATTAAGGAGTACCTAATTATCCACAATTAACGATTAGAGACCCAACACCACGGTTCCCATAGTTCTTTCAATTTATTTGTTTTGTTTAAGAGCACGTTTAATTTGTTATGTTCAGGTTACCTCACATATATTTTGTATACATTTGTATACTTTATCATGGCATCATCATCATTATTTGTGTGTGTACAAAAATATAATACAAAAAAAAAATTTAATTAATAAATAAATAAATAACAATAAATTGCAGGATTTTTATCATTTTTTTAACTTTCAAAACAGAATTTGTTATCTGCAAGCCATGTATTCGGGAATCTGGGTCGTGAATGCTCACGAGAGTCCCCCGATTGAGACGATTTGCCAAAACCATCCCAAAGTCAAAAATTCAGTTTTGCTGAAACGTTTTAGTATTTAGTCAAACAACAAATTGCGCCTATATCCAATATCCTCGTGTAATCGAAATATTGGACGTATAACCTGCTGTGATAACAAACAATAGTGATAAAAATCTATTTCCTGAACACGAAACGTCTTTTTGCAGGACCTGAGCAAACGATCTCCGTCACACACGCATAAATTTATATCAAAAGTATATCATCACAAGTGTCCATATATATCATCGTTGTCGTCTTTGGAAGTGATGCGCAACAGTCCGCGTAATCGACCGAATATTTACAATAGGCGTCTAATTATTGTTGTATAATATGTTTTATTTGTCGGATAATAAACGATAATAATATAATAAATTGTGCGACAACTGTAGCCAAATCATGTGCAGTCATCATCAAAGGCTCGCTTTACTAACATTAAGTCGTAAACCGTCCATCACCCTACATAAAATCTCGTCGCTGGTTTCATATACTCTGCAATGTATACATAAACGAAATGCCCACTTGGTAATTTAATATATATTTTATATACACAATATGTGTATGTATGTATTATAGTCTATACGCTTATGCGGACATACGGTTGACGAATTTATCGTGCGCGTAATATTAAACAGTGCATTGTACGCGGTCCGACCTTGGATCCCGACAAATTGTTTTTAATTTGAATAATCGGTACACACATAATGTACTTACGTTCAAACAACAAATACTACATAATATTATATACAATATATTATAATGTACAGTTGTCACAATAATAATGTCGATTATATACGCCTGTATATATTAAATATATGTATATCATTTTACATGTGAATACGAGTTCGAGTTTACAATGACACCGACAAGACGACTTGCCTTTAAAAGTTTAAACTGATGTACGTATACCTACACTCAAACCGAAATACACCAATAGCTTCGTATTGGATGTTTGATAATTTTTTCTACGGGCAAAGTCGAATAATACAACTATTATATTATGTATACAGCCATACAGGATGAATCATCAAGTATGCGTATCCCATTTTTCTTTTATAATGTATTTATCCAAATTCTGAACTCTATCATTTTTAATTATACTTAAGGTCCATATTTTCAAATATTTTAAATATTATGCTATTTAAAAAGTCCCTGTGTCAATACAAACATCTATTTTTAAACGAAAACCTTTATATTTTACTATACATTTTGAAGTAAATGATGTTTTTTTGAAAATGTTGATTTATCTAAATCCAAATTCAAATGACTAGTTCCTGTGTTATTAAAATGTACATAAGAACAATTTAGTCTTAAAAATGTTTTTACAATACTATAAAATATAGATGTAATGTTTAATTAAATGTGTGCTTATTAAACTCTGACAATTTTTAAAAAATATATAGATTAATATTAATTTATGTAATTTTAAATTCATCAACGTCCCTAAATCTTCCATACCTATTATCCTTAGTAAACAAATTCAAATAACTATTAAATCTACTCGTTGGAATTTCGATTTGGACACGTCATATACATTTTTAAGAAAATAATCTGTTTCATAGATACTTTCGAATAAAAAGGTTGGTTCTTATTTGAAAAAAAAAGTTTGTATCAATACAGGACACTTCTTATGATGTGAACCACCAGAACTTAAATAAATTAATTATAAAATAAAAAAATGGGGATGTGCATGCACGGAGAAACGCTCTGTATAGTATACTAGCATAACAATGAAAAACATATTATATATTCGAACGTAACATCGCAGCATCTCGTAGATGGGTAGATTTGCTTCTAGATATGAAAACCGATTGTCTGAAATCTCAATGTATATGAATAAAATTCATGCATTTGTCGTAAATACAGGAACATATTTTACATAGAATATATTATTTACATTATAATTTATAATAATCATGGTGGAAATCGAGTGGCAAAGCTAACAAGGGCTACAGGGGCTTAGACCCCGCAAATAATTTATTCGAGCCTAAATTATTATTATAGATTCTTAACTAAAAGATCTATTGGTTTTATAATGTTATTTATTTATTTTTATAGATATTGAATGTATAATAATTTTACAATGATGTGTTGTTTTTTGTCTCTAATCGCTTTTTGGAAAAATACAAATGCTTCAATTTTCAACTTAGAGATGATTTGTGGATCCAATAAATAGTATGTAGGTACTTAAGGAGATCAAAAGTAAAAAATTTAAAAACGAATAACCGTAAAATTTTCACCTGGCGTTTATATCTTTATTTTATATATACCTATGTCCTATAGAATAATTTTCAAAATAATTTCTCTTTTTGAGTTATTTATAGAAAATTGCTATTTCAGACTTTTTTTAAATGACAAAAACATTTTTGAGCTTAATCTTTTGACTGAAATTTCAACTTTCTGTAAAATATTTTATTGATTCTGTTCAGGTTGGTTGATTTTGTAAGTTTTACAATACCATAACAAAGAGTTTTATAAAAAATAAAATATTGTAACGGTAGCACAAAATAGGGTATAAGGAAGAGGCTCCCTCGAATCTGTTTGTTACCAAATAGTTAAGCCTCCATCAAATATTTTGCAATATCCGCCTTTGACAATACAATATAATATAGTTCCACTTTCCACAACTACGATTACATTATATTATTATATATTTCTATTGCGTATGACTATTACAGAAAATAGTTAACTTTGCATAAATCATCGAAATTACTTTAACTGTAGTTCGTGAATATTATTCTTCGTAATCTCAATCGGAAGTCAATTTACAAAAACACAGAAGTAGTAAACACAATATGACTACGATATTGTAACACGATTATTGCTCATATTATGTTTTTAATATTATAGGTTTTACGTCGAATAATAATACAAGTACTTAAATTGAATGATAAAATAATCGACTTCACCTTTTTTATACATTTTAAATAGAATTTTAATATATGTACTATTGTATAAATAAAAGAACAACAATGAAATGGTAATTAATGGTATACACATCATGACAGGGCGTATACGACTTTATTGAATATATAATATTAATTTTAGGTGCCAACAAAGACATGGTTTACTATAAACATACATGCATAATATATAACATGTAGTTATGTGTTTTGTGGGTGGGCGATGGAAATTTGAACAATTGTAGGTAAATATTTATTAATCGCTGTGATTTAAAAAATCTTAACAATGTTAAAATGTATATTATTAGCTAATTTAAAAAAGAATAGCAGCTACCAGCTAGAGTTTGATAAATTGGACATATTTAATCGAAATATTTGTGTATATCAGCGGTTCATCATCTGAGGTATAGGTAAGCAAAAAAAAACGGGTTAAATATTTTAAGAGTATAGTTTAGTTATGTAAAAATTTTTAAAATTTTTAATGAGGGTTTCAATTTAGCAAAATATTAAATTTAGGGGTAAGGAAAGAAAAAAGGTTAGGAACCGTTGATGTATAATATTAATCTGATTTAAACAGTAACTTTTAATGGTATTAATAGGTACCTTAGAATGGATAAATACCTCATAGTAAACAAATAACTTTAAATCGATTGAAATATTTTAAAACAGTTCAAAATACTGCAAAGTTATCAATTTTCTTCTATCTTAAATACATTAACCGTATAATAAAATTCAGCCAAAAAAAAATATATATATATTTTGTATTCATTTTCATAATGTGATATTATAATTTATAGATTAAATAAAATGTTATGTTCGAATTTATTTTTCATCGTCGTCGTAAACAGGAAATATAGTATCGTATCTGAACGATGCGTACTATTGCGTAGGTATATGGTATATACTACATATATAATATATATATATATTATATAGGTACATACAATATAAATATATTTATTTACATAATTACATGACAAAATTGTAAAACGTAAATTGATATTTTATATGGAATCATTACATATATAGTTTATTATTTAACATTATGTATTTAATAATAATAAATTATAGGCAATCATTTAGTGTCATTTATTTGTTGCCGATAACGTGAAATAGAATTTTCGAAGCTAAATATTGATTATTATGTCCAAATATAACTTTGTGTACAGGTAAATATTTCCTTCGAAATTCATAAGTTGATTCTTAGCGGAAATAATAAAATTTTAAAATTTTAAGTATTATATATGGTACAAACTGTAATCAATCATTACATAATATGGTTGTAACCATTAACCAATACTGTTGGTAAGGTTAGGATAGGATATAAGTAATTATAACATTATAATATATTAATATGCATCTCTTTAGATTACAGTAATCGTTACTTTTTGAGATGTCAATAAAATGTAATTTTAATACATAGGGCTTGGTACACTAGTTGTTTTGATGTAATAAATATAAAATATTATAGGATATACGAGTATATGGTGTATGTAATTATGCCTCTTTGACCAGGTTATGTTGAGAGGAGAGTATCCTTTACTAATCATTGGCTAGCTGAATGTTGATGTACTTTCCAATGGGACTAGCGAAGGTGAAAAATCTTCCCCAACATTTAAATACAATATTATTTTGGAGAATTACAAAAACTCATCTAGTTTGCGACGTTTATCTTCAACCTTACGTCCTTAACATTTATTTATTCAAGTTGTATCTAATAGAGATCAATGATCTCAGTGAAAGTAATTATATAAGTATAGTTTATTATTGGGAATATTGAGTAACAGCACTAATTACGGAAAACTGTCAAATAGTATTTTAAAAACAATTTTTTGGAAATTTTAAACACAACACTCAATTACAAATAATTAATATAGGTACATATTTATTTATTATATATATTAGATAGGTCGTAAGTATACAATATTATACATTGATATTTGGTACTTGGAATTATTTAAATTCTACATTTATCTGTATGCAAACCATATTTTATAAACTATTTTAAATAGTTTGATTCTATATAATACTAATTATTTTTCTGATTTTACAATACAAATATCAACATACTTAATACTTATTTTGCCATGCATGTAAAAAGTATATAATTAAACCATTAAAATGAGAAAAACAACAGTCAACAAGTGCACACACGTCACTGTGAATCGAAAAAATAAAGCCAAGGATTTTTTCATATAAAAAAACAAGGTGATGTGTTTTTGTACACCTTTTTTTTTTTTTTTACTTTCAGTCAAAACAAACAACCCAATTTAGATATGGTTTAGTGTTTCAATATTTGATTAATAATAATAAATCTTATCAACTCCCTATAGCCTATAAAGTTAAGCGATTCCGTGATATTTTTCTGAATAACAATCAATCGTCATTATAAATCTCAGCGAATAAATAGATGAAGAATATGTCGTAATTTATAACAATACATAATAAAAAGAAACCAGCCTAATTATATTTTTTTACTAAATATACAGTACTATATAGTATATACAGGCGATTCATCAAATAAAAATAATAATAATATAAATATACCTATTATATTTCATTTCAGAATAATACACATTGACCTGCCGACAGCCTATTTATTTGTTATAGTAAATGAACAACTCTACGTACCAATATTTAACTTAAAATAATCATTAAACAAATAATTCAACCATGATGAATGCTTTTTATTTATTTTTATTTTTACATAAATAATGCTCGTATTTTTTTAAATCTTAAACCGTAGTAGTAAATCCATCAAGAACATTCGATATCGCGATTCACTTGTATCCAGAAATAACATATATTTATTTGATTAATATAACGCATATGCTACAGGATGTCATGAATTGTTGGATACGTTTTAAATTAATTTAATTTATACTCCCGGGGGGTTTTCCGGATGCTCAGCTTCTACGCTGAGTACGCTTGTATACTTTAGCCTACACCTTCTTTTAAAGTTTCGGGAACTATCTCACAGTTTTAAATAATTTTCCTACACTAAATGTAAATACTAAAGTCAGCCTTTCCAAAATGTCTCATTCAATTTTTTGCACGATCATTTTCATTTATTTTTTAAATTAAACAGGCTTTTATAAAATTGATTTGATAATAATATATTATATATTATTTTGTACTTCATACAAGTTAAACTCTGATCGCTTTGTAATGTCAACCGATCATTATATCACATAAATTCAACACTTGAGAAGATGTCAGCGCACTTACTATTATTTTCTTCTAATTGACATGGCTCTTCTAAAACAGCAAATTTTCATATTAGATTAATTCTTTATAATATTAAAGTTAACAACACAAAATCGATTACTCAAAAAAAAAAAAAAATTGTCATGTCACGCATGATTCAGATAGAAATAAAAAACAGTTCACACATCTTCTGGAAATATCAAAACTTAAAGTTTTATGAAATTCGGTGATATTAAAAAAATATTGAAATTTTTAGGGAAACTCTTAAAGTGCATTGAAGGGCGTTGATCCAATTTCTAAAATACCAAATAGTTAGTTTTAACACGAGTCATTTAATACAAATTGAACCGGAGTCAAAATTTCATTTCAATAATACAATTGCATGAAATTAAAAAAAAAAAAAAATCAAAGACTCGAAACGCCAGAAGAGATGATTTTTATTCGTCCTCGACATAATCATAAGCATAATAGTACACAGTATCTATAGAATTGCATATCCATGATAGTGTTAATTTATTATCATGTTTGTTTTTCATTAGTAAATTTTGTTTTTGTTTTTTTGTTTACAAACAGCAGGAAATATCATATTAAAAAATAAAAACTATTAATTTGTATTCAATGAATAAGTACATTATATTTATAATTGTTATTATTGTTATTTTTACTATGTATTTTATTTTTTTTTATTAAATTTGTAATGATAAATGACAAACACGAATTCAAAAGTATACAAAAAGTATATTATATGAAATAGATTTAAGTAATTTATTTTATGACCTTTGAAAGTACGTCATAAATATATTTTAATATATATTTTGCCTATTGTTATTATTTAATCGAATACTTGAAGAAAAATTATGAAAATAACAGAACTTTTCATTTAAAGAGCATTTATTTTGTTATAAGCATAAAATAAAAAAAAGCCTGAATTTAGATATTGAAAATTCAACTAATAAAACATTTTGCATTCATAGTACCTACAATAATTTATACTAGCATACATTTTAAACACTGCTGATAGGTATAAAATTGAATGAATAGAAATAATTTAATATTTAAATATTCCAAAATATAGTCGGTTTTATTATTTTAATTTTTAATAAATCAATTTCTACCATCTCTAAAGACAAATATAGTTGTTTTAAAATAAACGACTTGATATTGCTTTTATGGGCTACGAACTTCGATGTTTAGAACGTAATATGTGTTTATGCCAAAAACCAACAAATAAAATTTAGTAAATAAACAAAGGAATGTTTTTAAGTTTCTCCGTATAAATAATAAAGTTGTTGGTTGAAACCTATTTCATTCACGAAAATAAAAGAATTTAGTTATTTTTCATATTTTATTCAAATGTGAATTTAAAAAATAATCAAATAGTTTTCATTTCTGGCATTGTTCGTTTTAAAATTACTACAAATTTATTTTTACATAAAGTCTATATAGTTAAAAAGTTTTAATTATAAACTATTTATAAATACCTATAAATTAACAACGAAAAAATCTTAGATACAATCAAAATTAAAATTTATATTGTAAATTAAAACATTTAATGGTTTATCAAAGAAATTAATAATTGAAACTCATATAAGTCATAACAGAACAATTCGTTGAAATATCTAAGAAATTGTATTTTCTTTGGTTTCGAAGAAATTAAAACAATTATTATTATTATGAGAACAAATTACCCACTCTAATCATTATCCGAGTTTTTAATGTCGATAAAAAATTAAAAAGTAGTTTTATATTGGTACAGAATCACTAGTATAACAATTATGTCACTTAATAAGGTAAAAACTTTTTTAAAATTTTTATTTTGACTGTTTACAAATCAAATTAGCAAATTAATAATTTAATTTTTACTTTAAAATCGTATATTTGAATAAAAAATCGCTTAATATTTATTTATCATATTACACGTACATCCAATTATTATATTATTAAATAATTATAAATAACATAAAATAAACATAATTAAAATACTAAAATATAATATGTTCTAATACTTTTAGAATTAATTTTGTAAATAATGATACGTGTTAATAATAAGAACAGATGCGAGTACCTATAGTTTGTATGCGCTGAAAATTCACAATAATAATAAGCATGTATGGCTATAATTAATGATTGAACAAGTTTAATTAAATTGATTAAAAAATATGCAATTTTTATTTATTCGATGATATTTATACATGCTTAAATCATCATTAATTAACATAATATTTAGCCATGTATAAAAACCTGGTATTTTAACTATAAATCTATGTATTTAACTTTTCATGTTTCACTACTAGATGTCTAAATACTTAAACATCTTCGTTCACTATTGCAAATTCTTTATCTCCAAAATTACTTATTATGCATAAGCAATGTTAATGTTTATGTTTAAAATTAAAATTATTATTATTATAATGAACTATATTGTTGTTATTTATAAGCCTAATACCCTATTTTATGAGAAATATAAGAAAATAGAAAAAGATCCTTAGAATTAATAAATTAAATAATACAAATAACTTTTAATATTAGGTTACTTTTTAACTAAAAAGTTTCACGGCACTCGTAGCCCCTTTAAATGTCATAAATTGATTATAATAGTTGTATGTCTTTAAAAATGCTTTTATAACTTTCTCAACAGTTTTTCTAAGCGTGAGGAAATTTACAAAGAACAGCCATAAAATTCGAAGAAATAAACGTGTCTTAGAACAGCTAGCTCAGAGTTTATAGGTACCTTTAAAGTTTTAACTATAAACTTCAATGAAAATTGTTTTTTTGAAACTCTCCATATGTATATGTATTATTCAATTCGGTTTATCAATGTAAATAATATTTAGATGTATTAAAATAGAAAAAACAGCCCAAATAATTAGTTTAATATATTTATAATTGTAGGCTTAATCATAATCTCACAACATCTCATCGAATATGATTTTGCAACAGTAAAATCATGTAATTCGCATCTTGTTGCGTTATTACAATAATTGACAACTAACTCTCCAGAATTTACTATGTTAAACTTTTTGATTTAAAAACATCGCTCACATAACACAAACATAAATGTATTATTTCATATTGAGAAGGATATTCAACGTGAATAATCTAACGTTTTAATATTCTCAAATGATTTCAGGCTGCAGCAGTTCACTTTATAGCACACTGCACACACAACACATTTGTATTAAATGATAGCCGATGGGTACACTTACCTACAATATGGGTAACAATGTGTATACTATACTATAATATTATTAATATTACAATTTATATGTCATGTAAATAAATTCTAATCCCATTTGGATGATATTTAATTCACATTAAATAGGCTTTATATTACATATCTAAAATATGATTTAAAATGTAAATGTATTTTAATATTTACGATGTTTTAAGTTTTTGAGAATGATGCCTATTAATTTAGATTCTAAGCGAAGCGACGACTTGAATTTTTCAATAAATATTCATATAATCGTTACTATTTTCTAGACATGAAATTAATTTTAATTTTTAGAATATTCTGGATACTTTTATTGATTTATGTATGACAAATTTTTTTTTTATAATTAAAAAAGCTTGAAAATGTATTATAAAAGATCCTCGTAATTTTTAAAATAGCGATTAAAAAGTATCAAAACTACATAAACAAAAATTTTTAAATTACTCTAGGTTCAAAATCATTTTATAATTTGTTATAATGTTATAAACTACAAAAATATTTAATCTAATTTTTATACTTAAAAGTGCATACGATTTTCAATTTATGGTACCTAAATCATAATATTCAATACAAGATTTATTATAAGTTTTTTTTTCAGAAACATATAAATCTCAAAAATACATATGTACTACTTATTTTTTTTTTTTTGAAAATACAATTTTCATGTATAATTTAGAAAAAATCGATTATTTAAACTTTAAAATAATAGTTTAATTTATTTCGTTACAATTAAAAATATATATATTCGTAAGGACTTAAAACTTTTTACCACTACGTAGGTATAATTTTATTTATTTCAACTCTATAAGTCATAAAATTTTTTAAATATATTGATATATATTTTGTAACTATTTATATAGTTTATGCAATTAATTATACGAGCCTCTTCTACGGTACATCTCTATTGTTTTTCAAAAAGTTAGATCAATCTTCTGTACCTATTACTAATAAAAATAATAAATATTAACTATTAATAGGTACTATTTAATAGCAATATAAATATATAATAAAATATTCTGAGAAAGATAGGCTGACAACCCTGGATGTCTCCTCTCAGAATCGTTTTCGTATAAAATTCTAATTAACACATCCAATTATTCAATGACCTACATATAAACGAAGTATGCTTGACATCAGCTATATTATACAATAGATCAACTTCGCTGTTTTTTTTTTTTATTATAATAATATAACACATCACACATGTATAGTATATACTATGTCACTATACATCTACAAAACGTATAAATAACCAAAATAATATAATATATGGAACAAAAAGAAATATTTTTTAAATTATTAAGTACCTACATATTTTAACTTCCTTATCTATTTAGTAATTTAATAAAAAAAATAATATATATTACATTATATAACATGTAAACGCAAACATGTGGAAGTGGATATAAAACATCGTGCAACTTTTTAATCATTAGGTACACATAATATATGCCTATTGCCTACGTTAGAATATTTTGTAACCATTAATTAATGAAATCAATAGATAATTGTTATTGAAACATTAACAAAAATTTATAATATATTTTTCGACAGTTTGAAATTATTTTCGCAACATCCTGCAGAGAAAATCATGGGACTATTACAATGTTTATTACTAACACATTTTCGTCCATTATTGTGTTGGATATGATCAATATACATAATTTATGAGTATTATAATATCGAGGCGTATTTTTTAAAGTAGGGGTTATGGAACTTTCTCCCTCTCTATCTTTTTCTTTGAAACCGAGTTTATATAATATATTAAGTAGATTTATAATATTATAATAATCATAATACAAATCACAAATCATAGTTGTGTCCGTTTATTATTCTTGTTAGTTGTTATTAGTTTAATAGTTCGCACATCCCTAAATATTTCCTAGATACGACGACCCTGATAGTCATGGTGTTAAAAGGAAACGGAACATATAAAACTAATATCGTTAAATTCGTGGTAAATATTTGTGCTTAACTTTTTAAATGAATATGAATAAGGGATCTAGATCAGGAATGTAGGATATCGCGTTTTCGTTGGAAAATGTTGACGTATCAACTTTGCAAAAGTCATGGGATGTTACACGTTGCATATTTGGTTAACTCTGTATTAGTATATTTCGGATTCAACACTCGCATAAAAAATATTTAGGTATATCGACTATTATACTAAGTACCAGTGTTCGATGATAATATAAGTTTTGAGTGTTTTTCGCCCTTCCCACCCGCTGTTATCTATGTGAAGTGGTGTTTATGTTTACACGTTCAAGGATTATTATAATTTTTTTTTTTTGTTTTTTTTTTATTATTTATTACCTCTTCGAGGTTAAATGGATTTTTGCATCAATAATCAATTATTGATACAGTTATACTCATACTAGTTAATTTTGTTTATTTTTTTAGAATCTTTATTGAATTTTAAGAAAATATAATTGTCATACTTACAAGTTTACCTTCAAAAGTAATCATATTATATTGTATTGGATTATTATTTAATGCTGTTAAAATTATTATTAAGCCGTTTACACTGGCACCATTTTTAAAAAATAAATAAATAAACAGTTATTCTATAATCATGATATGTACCACTGTACCTATCGATTATTATTTATAATTGAGTATTATGATACCTGCCTAATGGTTGAATTAAATAATTTTTTATTCGTAAACATTTTTAATTTTTGTTTAATTTAATTATTCTTAATTCCACAAGTTTATATTATATAAAAAAAAATCGTAATTTTAACACCATTATATTATACCTTTAACATCTTAATAATCTATTTCTGTAATCGTCTATAACACAAATAAAAATGTTCATATTCATTTTAACATGTAGGAGATACTTACAACTCACAAATAAAAGTCGATTTTAACATACTATGGATATAGATAGTAGATACTATTTATTTTTTTTCTACAAAATACTATAAATTATACAAAACAAAATAATAACAGTAATTTTGCACTTAATAGAAAAAAAAAGAAACTGTTAGTAATAGATTCTAACGCGAGTAAATGTAATCAAAATCGAAATCATGGTACATGTATTTACTCCAATTATTATTAGAGCCTATATATTACATTAAATAGGCCGTATTTCAACTGAAATTTTTAACGGGGACGGTCTGAGTTACTTTCGAACAGTTTCGACATAATGGAAGATAACCACGAGAATAACTTAAAAATGTAGAGGCATCGA
>VUJU01000870.1:11363-35983 GCA_009835225.1 Aphis craccivora
GAAATATAAAATAATATGTGTAGGTACATATTAATTAATTAAAATAAAAATTTTAGTTTATACGTATTGTATATAATATATATTTAATGTTTATAATTAACACCCCCCTTCAGAGAATCCTAGCTACGCCACTGAATACCATAACGTTGTTATTTGTACGGATAATAGTATATGAGAAAATAACATACGTCCGTGTACCGGCAAACTTTAAGAAATCCGAGACAGGTTTGTTTATTTTGTTTTTAATAAGGCACGGATACTGTACTCGGGGGTGGCATATTGTTTCGAGAAAAATAAAATGGGACAATGTACACTGTATTACGGGTATATCATGGTATTATTCGTCAAGAAAAAAAGAGATGCGTTTATGATGTATATAGGTACGACGTATATTAGTACGATAATATAACCACGTATACGTGCGTATAATAATAGCGAGCCTATATAATATTAACTCCGGGTTTCGTCTGTGTGTCGGCTATACACAAACCGTATTGTACGTTCTATAGGTATCTATAAATATATATTCCGGCGGCGGCTGACAAAGGTATAAAAAATGTCGGGAAAAAAACTAGTATAGAAATCAATTTCACTCGGGATGGTGCATTGTGAAGCATCGGTGGATACGGTGGATCGCATTGTCAAACGGGCGCACAATTACTTTGTCGTATATCATATACCGCAAAGTTGCACCGCCAACAGCACGAGAATCCGCTCGTCCGTCGTCCCTTCCGCTGCACCCCCGCCCAAAACCCGGCTGGCCTTAACACGCGTAATTATTAAACTCGTCTAATCGCCGAGTCCGAATACGCCTTTTCCGGTGCCAATTATTACCCGATGAGAGAACGTTATGACTTCAAGACGGAAAACGTGCTGCGCATTGGCGATTTCCATCGAAAAAAATGTTGTCCGTTTCCGCTTAAAATTAAAAACTTTCCATTTGCGTTTTCACCGAAAATATTTGAGAAACCTGTAGTGTTTGACATGCAAAAACGATGTCATACTAATTTCAGAATAGTTGTAAAAAATATATGTAGGTATAGTACTCGTATGTCTGTTTTTGGAAGCTATAATGGAATCGACATAAAATCGTATTATTATATTTCCAAATCTCGATAATAATATGTTAAAAATTAGGTATTACTTGTCGATTTGATAATTATTTCTGTACGATGAATTCTCTTGATTGAAAATTACTGTAAATATAATATAGGCATTAGTAATAAAATGAGATATATGCACTTATAATTGTTGTGCATTTATAATGTATAATTTGTGTATGCCATGGTTAGGTTTGTTTTGAACGATTGGTTGCTAAACAATATTTAATGGTTTGTTTTTAGCAAATAAAATAATATTTTGGTGGTAACTGATAATGTATAAAACAGAAACTACATTTTTATTTTTACGGCGTAAATGTCTCATATTTTGCATAAGTATGCGCTCCGTCGCTAACGCAGTAAATAGTAATATCGCCTATAGTATTGCAGTATATACTGAACCTGATAGCCAAAGTGTGTGCCACGTGAGAAGCGATGAAATTTAATTGAAAAAAACTGGGAAGAAGAAAATCTTTAGGAAATCGTTAGAAATGATCGTTGTTTAGTCAACGCTCTGTAGACTGATATTATTTTAATTGTATAATTATAATAATAATATAATATTATTATTAGATAGGTAGGTTTCCAAAAAAAGTCCACACAACACGCCGATTTGAAAATCATTCGTTTAACTTGAATGTTATCTATTTTTCAAAATCCTATTATCGACAGTAGTATTACTAATAAAAACACTCATAATTCATCGAGAGAACGGTCTGACTTTAATTATCGATTTAAACGAGAAAAAACACGTAAAAAATACTGTAATTTATTGGCAAAAAAAAAAAACAAAAACAATTTCATTGGATGTCGATTGTAGGTAATATTTTTTTAACGATCATCCGCCTCTTCAGTGGCCCGCGGATCGGACTCATAAATTAAGAACGCTCCGCTCCGCAGACGCCGAGGACGGAGTACCGAAAATTACCTGTTGTTATATTCTCGTGCGAGTATCTATATACGCATGTGTAGGAACGAGAAGATTTAAATTTCATCATACCGACGGAATAAAACCCATCGCTCGCCGGACCATAATCTTGGGGTAATAATTTTACGACCGTTCCTCGGACAGTTAACACTACGTCCTCCCTGTGAATGTGTGTATGTGTGTGTATGTGTGTGTGTGTGTGTCTCTCTCTTTCCATTTCTATACATTTATATATGCTTTCAGAGCCTATACCTATCACGTAGTATACTTGACCCCCCGTATACCGCAGTAGTCCCGCCAGTTTCGATGATACCCCGCTCGATTTTATTCGATTATACGGTGGTTTTAATTGAATTTCCCGGTGATAAATTTATAATACACACCGGGAATGGAGGATAACGGCGGCTACCCGCGCACACTTATCCACCCTTCCACCACTCAACCGACCGATGTGGTTTCGTCGTCGATTCACAAATACTCGGTACCGATAAATACAGTTATACATATATAACCATTGTGAAAACGACAACGCCACCGTCGAAGGCATAAAGTCGAGTTTGTAGGTTAAGGATTATCAACGGAAGAGAAAAAGAACCGAATCAAATATTAAACGTATACAGAGTGAACATTTTTTCACAATACAATCAATTGAAATTTATAATTTTTTTAAATTTCCTTTTCACAGAATTGAATTATTTTAATAAAAAAGTTTTTCAAACATCTAAGTATACATTATTTAATATTTTTAATCGGTACAGATTTTAAATTTCTTACATTTTTAAACGATAGATAAATCATAATTTCCTATTCAAAGTATAATATTTTTCTAGGAATTCAATGTATAAAATTGAATTTCGTTCCGGCAGTCTCACTCTAGTACTCCTCCACTCGTCAAAAATTAAAATTCTAATGAATTATAATATTGTTCTATGCATAATACATTTTATAATAAATTAACATATTTTATTGTTTTTATCAAGAATCTTTAAAAAAAAAAAAAATAATGCAATTTTCAACCAGAAGAACAGATCTGTCGGAGCTGATACTCAATTTACCTATGCTAAATCAAATGTGTCGTTTTTACATTAGGTAGTATAATATTCAATAACTGAAAAATATAATAAAAACAAACAAAGGTCTTTAATTGTATCACAGTTTGTTTCTATACGGTTTTTAAATTAATAAAGAATTAAAATATTCAAATCGTTAATAATTAATTTTTTAGTTTATTTTTAAATGATTGACGCATCCAGTAATGTATACTTTACAGGATAATTGTTTTAAATATTTAAATCAACCTATATCATAATAATTCTCCCCTAACCACTCGAATCAAAATCACTGATATCGTGGTATTTTTTTTTTTTTTTAATCAAGGGAGAAACATCCGTGGTTAGCATTAAAAGATAGAAAACCCGTGAAGAAAAATAATTTGATAATATAATATATCTAGTCGGTGGCGGTGTTGTCGGTTTCCTTCGTGAAACTTTTCTTTTCATATTTTTTCTCGTCGATCGAAAGGGGCTCGTGCGGTAATGGATAATTAGATATCAAGCCGACGAGATTAAATAAAAAATAAATATACGAAACAAACTAAAACGATGGGAAAAAAGTGAAACATTTCAAGTACATGATACACAAAAAGAGTGGAGAATAAGAACGAATAATAATAATGGTAAAAAAAACTCACCAAACGGTTTACCCTTGAGGGTCTTTTCAAAACAAATGCACAACCTACCTGCCAACATAATATACCTGTACATCGGATACGTTCTACTTGGATCGCCGAAAAAAGGTAAATAATTTAGCAGGTAGTAAATTCAAAAGCTATATCAGGACGCGAATCAGAAATAACATAATATAATATCAATTATCGATAGCGGTATTGTATTTCAAAATACGATAATTATTGTTATAGCCCATAAATATATAAAATGTTTAAGTACAAGTACTTTGGAAAAAAAAATAGAACATTTGTAAAAATTTATATTTCATCTTAAGATGTTATTCAAATCATATATTTTATAAAATAGCCTCCATGAAAAATTTTTGGGAATAATATACTTATTGTTCAATACTATTTAATAAAATATAAATTTATTTAAGTATTGATAACTAAAAAAAAATTTATTTAAAATTGTAACTGGCACCTGTTTCTAAACTCTATAAGTAGCCACTAATTATATATTTGATTATGCCTACTATGTATTTACTAAAAATAATAATAATAGACTTTTCATACAGTATAAGACTAATTTATTATTGTTAACCTGATTATTTTTGTATGTTCTTATATGAAATTACAGAAATCGAAAATGTAGTTTATGATTAATACTCTTCAGATCGCTGTACTAAAGCACAATATTTTACCGTTCTTCGAAAATATTTCATATTCTATTCTAACGATTCAATCAATTAGGTGAGATAATATCAATGACAGTTTTCGGTAAATGGGCACGCAACTAGAATAGAAAAAAATAATATATGATACGTCGAGACTAGAATGACCTTTTCTGGATCTTTTTTTATTCAGGAGCAATGTACCTTTTCTAATTGTAATTAAGCACACAAGTAGAATGCACGCTGTGTATAGTGTACCTATATTATAAGTACGTGTGCTATACTTGTATTACGTATTCGAGCGCGATCGAGCCGTCGCGGTCGTCTCCCGCATAGTTAGTATAATATTGTTTAGTCGCCGCAGGAATGGGTACGTTTAGCATTCGCAGGACACGGTCGTGCTTTCGCTGCTGTACAGTAATTAACAGACCTCGCAATGGACAACACTTTGCATAAACCTCTCGCAGTTAATTAACGGTCACCGCTGTGTATTATCATAATATCGTATCGGAATTCAGCTCGCAGAGCTTGCCCCTTATAAACAGATTAAAATGTATTAGTAAGTTTTGGTTCCAGACGTTCCACTAACACTTCTTCAACTGAGTGTTTATAAACAAAAATAAGGAGTGTTTTTATTGCTACTATTGATATAAATCGTTTTATGGCTCTATGGACATGATAGAGCGTATTTAAATATTTACGATAGTCTTGAACTTGTTTTAATAATAACAATAGTGTTAGGTAGTAATAATAATAATAATAATACTACGTATATTTAATATATCGGGTAAATCACGAGGATTTACCATTTTTTTAATTTAAAATCGTCATATATTTAGTATGTACATATTTCGTTAATTTATTATAATAATGTGTTTTTTTTTTTATATAATATAATATGTTACTATAATATAAATTAAACAAGTACATTGGATTCGATATTATAAACTGAAAATTAAGATAATAACATAACATTTTTATTTTTATATACATAATAATAAATAACAATATAATACTTGATTATATTATATAAATGTAATAATGCTATAATATAAGTATTAAGTATTAAGTTGTATGCTAAAATAATAATAATATATTATAACTACCTATAAGGACGCATGGTAGATTACGAAAATTAGAGTATAATCAGTAATTACTATACGTTTTATATCTTCATCGTCGTTTTAGTTCCTACTCATTAATTGAAATAAACTACAAAAAAGAATTACTTATTTTTACAACATTTAAAAAATAATGAAGTGATACTACTTAATAAATAATGATTTAACATTTTTCGAGGAAAAATAAATAATGATACACCTAATATCTATTCTAACTTTACCTTTTGACCAGTAATGAAAAAAATAAATTTAAAAAAAAAAGTAAAATACAATCTATTTACTTAATTATAATTTGTGGATTTCAAATATTTAACTTTTCTTGGAAAGCATAATATTAGTTTACACGATGTTTAATTAAGACATAATGAGTAATATTTTCATAATCAAAAATTTATTTCAGTTAGAAATTAATTTGAAAAATATTAAAATAATAATGTTTAATACATAGCTAACAAAATGTTGAAGATAATATAACTAAAATGTACTTAGCATCAAAGTTCGTAAGTTGTTTTTATATTAGTAGAAAAAAAATTGTTTTAAGGATATGTAACTGATATGTGACGAAAATATATTTGTCCTAAACATTCAATCAAATAAATACGTAACTTCAATATATCATTATTATTTACACGTTGAAATATTATAATACCATTTATGAAAAAAAAACATTAACTATCTATAAATGTATTAATTAAAGTTCACTCGAAACCATTATTACGTCAGATGGTGTTCGAATAACTCTTGAGGATTGTTTGATAATTAAATACATAGTATTATAATATTTAAAATTATTTTTTGCTTTATCAGTTTCCATATGACATACATCCATACGTCTATATTATAGCAATATTTATAATGGTATTAAATAAATTAAATATATTAATAGTATTCGATGGACAATTTATAAATATAATAACTGACGATGATTTTGGACGGTCCCCCACATGCAAAAGAATCATACTGCTAAGTCGTGCAAAAACAAACCGTTCGACGCAAGGATCGCCGCTGCAATCAATACCGCAGTCGTGGTAACGCCGACATTGGTCCTTGGAGGGGCAGCTACTGACGTTTGCAAGCACTTGTCAATGACCATGGGATTGACGACGGCGATGGGCTGTCCGTTGAGCTCCAGTGGTGAAATGCAATAATTTTTACCGGTAAAAAGATCTCGGGACCAGTTGCCAAACGGGTGGCCATCTAAAAACCGGAATAGGTGACAGTCACACGGGAAATGGTTTCCGATTATAGTAAAACCCTCGGAAGCGACGGAAGCAAGGCCCACGAACGTGCCTCGTCGTGGACTATCGAGCACGTGATTTCCGTTGAACCGGAAGTGCCGAATGTGATTGTCTCGTGTTACAGTCAAGCTTTGCATCGCATCGATCTTGTTGTTCAACAAGTTGAGACTGCCAACGTGTGCTAGACCCGAGAACGCATCCGCCCGAATTACACCCAGGTCTGAGTCTTGGATGGACAACACATGCACATGGCTGAGACCGCGGAACGTATGCGACTTCAGCGATGCCAAGTCCATGAATGAAAGCTTCAGCAGACCCACCGAGTCCAGCCCATTGAACGAATCCGGCTGCAGTTGTTGGATACCCGACGGCATGATAAGATGTTCAACGTTTGTTAGACCAGAAAATGCATTAGCAGACACCTACATAGAAGGTACAAACAAGGTACATACATGCAAATTTCATACTTTAGTAATTTATTGATATTATGTTAATTAGTTTATTTTGTATAAGGTAATATTTAATCATTACCAAATTAGTTTTTTTATTGAAATTCGATGAAAAAATAGTATATTAATGTAATAAATTACAAGACACCTAAAAATGGATATATAAACATATATTTTACCAGAAGACTAAGCTTACTACACAATATTCTTTTATGAATTGCGAAATCTAGCACATAAAAAAGGTCGCATAATAATAATAATAAAATAGCTATAATGAGTACTTTTCGAGTATACACGCAACATGGAATGCTTTTTTTGACATGTCTTATGGCGGGGGGTCATTCAGTTAATTTGTCCGACACCGAGAATGTTACCAAGACCTCATTGGTGCGTTAATAATACAAAATAATAATAATAATAGTACCAAATTGACATTGACATTCTTATGTCAACTATATATTCAGTAGAAACAAGACATATACATGTACTGATGTATCTGTATGTAGTGTAGATACTCTCAAGTTTTTTTTTTTTTAGTATTGAATCACAATGTACGTTACAAAGCATTTACAATAGTTTTATATATGAGTTGGTTTTGAGATTTTATAATTAAAATTTAATATTCAAAAGTAGATTTTTTTTTATTAAATAGTGAAATAAATAAATAAATATGATAAATAAAATTGCCTGTTGGCTTACTATTATTCTGCTAAATTCAAATCATATTGGTAGAATCGTATCTTTTATTAATTCAGTCTAATTTGTTATATTTTATCTTTATATAGATTAATCAAATGATCATCTATCTACATCTCAATATATATGTTTATCTTAGTCATTGTCCGCAGTCTAAAATCAAATGGTCAAAAGACCCGTTTAAGTACTCACCGTGTGCAATGGATTGTTGTTGAGCAGTATAAGCCTGATGTTGGCCGTGCCAGCAAACGCGAACTCGTGTATGACTTTTATCTGATTGTACCCCAACAAAATGGCTGTTACGTTCTGAAGACCGGCGAGCGAGAACTTATCGAGCGACTCAAGTGGCGTGTGCTGGATAGATAATTCCCGAAGCCGACTGAGCCCGCGAAACGCGAACCGATCCAACCGGTGTATGCGATTAGTGTCCAACGTCAGCTTTCGTAAATGTCGGAGACCGGTAAAGGCATCGGTGGGCAAGTACGTTAGATTATTTTTGGTCAACGACAAATGTTCGACGGTCTTGGGTAGGTCGCGTAGCGGCACGAACGTCAAGTGCCCCGAGTTGCAGAGGATCTGAAACGATAAAGCGCACGTGTTAACAATATTGTGTCATTAACAAATTATTATGTGTAAATATTTATCAGACACAACATATCGTCGAGATAACGACCGCGACAATAGAGAGTGATATAACAATGATTACAAATAAGATAAAAAGCCATCTAGGCATGCATTTTTCATAATATATACTAATCGTAAACGCGTATAATCTCAAAGAGAGGGAGCGTTGACGGAAAAGTTAAACTGGCTTTTCGATGTATAAAAAGTTCCATGAAATCGAGTGTTGCTAGGGACGCAAATTCCAAGTCCCTCTAACAAGCGAAGGGTGTTCATTTGCCCATTTAATAATCCTGAAATAAAACGGTAACAACGGTCTGACGTCTTAATGATAATGATTCGAGGCTGAGAATATCATTTATAGGCTGATAATCATGGTGTGGATAAACTATGTTTAAAGGGTATCCAGCATAATTATTTTGATATTATTCTCTATGCTAGAAAGGCTATATTATTATTATTGTCGAGAAAGATTGACGATTTTATTATTATTCCCAAGCAACTAGTGCTACGGTTTTTAGTAAACCTAATCATATTTATTTGTGAATATTATTTATTACCACATTGTTATACTACAATAAATATTATTGTTGCTATATTTACCAGAATAAAATAACAATCACAAAAACCTACATATTATAAGTACATACTCATCATATTACATTCGTACTCAATTTAGCGATGTAACTCATCAATATTTTAAAACGTTTGCCCGGCAATTCTAACCATCACCGCTACTGCTGATTGAGCTACTTACACACACAGATAGAATACGGTATTACGGTTTCAATTTCTCATTCACTATTTACTTTTTATAGTATACTAGCCAACTAACCACTAAATGTACACAAATACAGACCAATCACTTAACTTTACAGACTAGTTTAGGTCTATACAAAGATATGGACCCTAGAGTCGAGCTACGAAGTTAGTGAGTGTTGTTGTCACAAGTCATACCACTGACATCCAGAAACGGTGATTTTGTATAGTATTTTATAAGTATTAAATTTAATACTGTAAGACGAATATTCATTCACCCATTCATCTCATGCAACCACCCATTAGGTAGTTCCTATTAGAACTTCCTACTAATAACTTAATGAATTTCAACGACGGTTAAAGAATCAATACAATTGGAAATACATTATCAATGATTACGTTATTGAAATAAATAAATATACAATTTAATCAATAAATGTTCTTAAACGACTTGAGGTAAAATAATAATAATTAATTAAGATATGATATTATGGCCAATTTGAGAGGATAGTTGGATAAAACAATATTATACAATAGAATTTTAAATATGCAAATGTATATCTCACTCGACCAAAATTCACGATATCTACTGTACTTACTACCTAGGTCACTAATTTGTCTCCACTCCGAAATAATTTAATTAAGTAATATAAGGTATAACAAAACAAATCAGCTTGTATAGAGGTAAGTATATTATATATGTTACGTTTTCCATCCATTTTATCTTATTTATAACTACTATATATACCTAAGTCGATGCAACGAAGTGAGAGACTTGTGAGCTCTGCTCGTTTTCGAGATTTTCTGCTCAAACAATTCGTGGCCCAGCACATACACAGTAAAACCTCACTAAGACGTATTAATATTCAAAATGTTAGTGATCTCGTTACGATTACATGGTATTATATTATAATATCATAATTGCGTATTATATTAGTTAATTGGGATTAGAGAATATAAAATTGTTTTGCTATTAATTCTATTTGTAAGTTGAATTTTAAATTCATGTTTTATGACTTTTTGTTCTTATGTTCATAATTATTAAGTATATAATAAATAATAATTTCATTTCACTATAATCGTACATTTCTACTTTTCTATGCGTTCATTTTGGTTAGTAAAAAGTTGATATTTAAACATAAATGAATTATTGTTGATATTATTTTTCTATTTGCATACTTAATATTAATATATTATTATATAATTTATAATATACAATTTAAATATTTGTTTTAACGATTACAGTTTTTCATTGCAAAGATATATTTTGTCAAAATATAACCCTCGCTGGTACAATTTCTATTGAATGAATCAATCATTATCGTCATAATAAAATAATTATTTATTTTCATAGTAAATTATCGCAAATTATTTTAAATCAAAATGTTCAAAGCGGTAGCGTATAATATCGCGTGATTTATACAGTATACACTCGCCCAGTTACCTGCAACTATCCTCTCCAACACTGTTTGGTAATACTCGTCGACCTTTATTATAATATCCGTAACTATGTGTGCAGGTTTTGATATAAGCCACTCAATCAGCAATTGCAGTGATTGAGATTTACGGACAAATAAAAATATTGAGTTAATAGTTAATATGCGAGTAAATTGTGTGTGTATGTATATTTTGAACGTGTTAGGTGTTGCAGTTTTATTATATATTAAAAATGGAAACAATGGTATGTACTATTTAACAATATTATAGTAATAAAAAATAACAATAACAATAAAATGTGTTAGAGGATCGTATCACAATATGCAGTGCTTTGACCGAAAACAGCAGTTTTCTACAATTTGAATAATTCTTCACATAACACAAACACGAAAAAGTAAATATAATTATACATTATTTGATCACTCAAGTCAGACTAAATATATAATAATAAACTGACTATTTAACTCGTTAGAGTAGAGATATTGTTAATTAAGTAACAGGTATAGAGCAATTGAAGCTACTACTCTATGCACAAATATTTATCGTATATATTTAATTAATAATTTGCCTAAATTATAACTAAACCAGTAGAGTCACATTATCGATCAAATGATGGGGATAGATTATAATATGGATTTTATAGCGCCCAAATATTTAAATATTTACAAATATTATAATTAATTACAACATGTGTTTATTTTGTATAGGTTTTTCAAGTAGATTAATATAGATAGCTATAATTCCATTTTCCACTCACTTACGTATAAGTAATAGTGATGGTATACTGGTAAGGTGCATACTGGATAATATAATACAAATAAAGTATTTATAATAAAAATCATAATAATAATTTATATTTTATAAAGTTATGATTATTTATATCGGCTTACACTTACAGAGTTCATTATGGCATTTTATCTAATACATTTAATATATCTACTCGTATAGCACGGATTAAAATTATGTTATTTTAATTGAACCACTCATTTACAATGTACCTACAATTTGTTAAATAAAATACAACTAAGAACTAATCAAGTTTGATTTATTTACCAACTCAATTATATTGTTCGAATTATTGGTACTTTGAATTCTGATACATAAGCTTTACATTTTATCAAATAGTTTGCATAATATTTTATCAACAATCCTGATAGATATTTGGAAATAATTTTGAAAAAATATTTTAATGTTTCCGAAAAATTATAAAACATAGTAGAAATTGCAATTTTTAAAATTTTTGGGCAATCAAGAGTTTACTCATAGTTTTTTTTACATAATTTCGTTAGGTCATTTAGATTTTCTAATAATCTAAATTTGATAGTTTATCTGTATTATTTAATGTCTTATCCACCCATATATTTATACCAAATAATTAGGTACCAATAACCAATATGAACAATAAAGTGAAGTAAAATAATAATTAAAGAAACAAATATGATGTTTTGTCGTATATTGGGCACTGCAAAATGGAAAATTGACACAACGAAATATTGTATAAAATAGCTGTAATATGTATGATTTTATATCTTCTAATAAAAAATTATTTAAATAAAATAATATCTCTATAATAACCAAAACAATAAATCAGATTAGTTTTAAAATAATTATTAGTTTACATACTTTTAATGTTTAGAAAAATAAAAATAAATGTCCGTGCTGTTACCTAATTACTAAATGAAATATTGAACTTATATGTAATATTATTATACTATAACTGTTAAGTAGAATGAACTTTATTTTAATCTCTGACACTCTTTTACCGGACAATTTATTATTTGGAAAATAATATCGAACATTAAATATGTACGCAAAATGCAAAACTTTTTTTTAGCGTCCTTGGAGTTTTGTACTGTACAGTGTACACGTCCATTAACAACTGTGCATATTGTCTGGACTATTTATTTTCGTGTCGACGACCGAATCACATTTTATACGTATACGACAATCGACGAGATAACTTTTTCCGTAAATAAAATATAATTGAATATAGGATTTCTAGAAACGTAAGGGGTCCCTTTTTATATGTCAACGCAAAAAAACCACCTATACTATTATACAAAAACCTTTGTGAATTTAAAAAAAAAAAAAACGGGAAAACCTATTGCCCCGCCTGATATATTCTACGTAAAGCAGCTGCTGTAATTGATTCAGTAAGCACGGGAACGTGTAATATAATAGTACGTTATTTATGCACAACATGAGCGGCGCAAAATATACAATAGTGAATTTTAATATATCAGCAATGTCCAGTTCAGTAGTTGGAATAAATCCAAATTTTAAACGGGAGATTATACAATAATAATAGTGTACCATATTACAGTATAATACAGCTATAGATTCACCACAACCGACGAGTATAATAATATATTATAATATATTGTTATTATTTACTTGCGTATGCGATAAACAGATACAGTCCGAAGGGCACGTCCACGACAGCTCCGAGTTGGCAGTTATCGTTAAAATCAGCGCCATCAAAGCACGCATGCCGTTCATTTGTCTGAAAAACAAAAAAGTTTTGCAAGATGAAAATAAAAGTTTACAAAATACGATTCAAATTAATTCGCGGCGTGGTGGAATTCTATTCCCGCAAGACGCGTACGCCCGCAGAGCACCGATGTGTCTCGTTCGCACCGTATACAGTAATGTTGTGTGTGTGCCTGTGTGTGTTTTCTCTTTCTTTTTAGAATGTTAAGTTTTTAGGTTATTGCGGCCAAGCGAAAAGGCTTTCGGACGACTTGTTAAATATGTATATAGGGTTGTGAAGTATAAATATAATGTAGTGGTAAAAAGAGTTTGTGTAGTTAACACGGCGTTGACAAAATAAAATATAAAAATAAAAAGAGCGTATTCGGTCCAACACTGACAATCCCGAAGCAAAGCAGTTTGACGAGATAAAACGCTGAACTTTTCCATTTCTTGCACATAGTACTACACACCACAAATATACCGAGTTGACAGGCTGCATATGAATAAAAATGCATAGTATATTAGTATATGTTACCCATTTCTTGTACAAATGTACAGTATGAGAGTCAACTATTCAACGCTATATCATACAGAGTGATTTACCAACCAAACTCATCTAAATTTATGTATTGAATTAATTTCTGACAATTGAATTTTTACGAATTTAAGTCATTTCATGCGGTGAAACAACCCTTATTTTCAAAACATTGAAGCGCTTCCGTGTTTTACTATAAATTTTTAATTGTTTGATGTTTTTAAAAAAATGTTAATTTCTCGAAATTGAACAAGTAGTTGTTGAGCTATTACATACTTTATAAAATAAGAATAACAAGTAAATAATAACATAATATTAGAAGTATCATATACAAGGCGCAAAGATTACACTAAATATTACATCTATTCTATTTTATATTTTATGTATATCCTGCATAGACCACGAATCATATAATCAAATGGTACTCCTTCAATTACATAAAAACATTTTTAAGTATTCAAAACTATTATATTTTAGATATTGTACTAAAAAATTCCAATAATTAAAATGTTTATAGATTCTTAATAAGTAATGTATAATACTATTAATTAAGCGTCGCCAATGAGTATCTTTTCATCGTGTTCTTCGTTTAAATAAATTGTCATATTTGCACAGAACGTTTTTCAATATTGATTAACTACTTATTTTTGTACGTTTTTTCCATAAATAAAAAATAACTGTTAGCATGCTTAGTGAATCACCCGATATATAACTAACTACATAATATTACGTACAACAAACGCATTATACGCAGGTACTCGACTTGTCCTACACTCCTACTCCACTCCTCAGGAGCTATTTGCAAACTCGGGAGTATATTATAAAAAGATCCGATACACACTTTGACACACATTTTCAGACAATGGTCCATCGAAAACAATAAATAATGTCATCGTGCTCGGAAGTACGCGTCACTCCATCTACACGGCTCCATTTCGATATCATCCCCTTCGGCGTTTTTCTAGACGATCATTATAATATACGCATACGCGCTCATCCCATTATAATAAAAAAATATATTTGTATAATATACGGGGTGGTTTTTTCACAGTAAACCTGTAGCCGAGTTTTTGGATAATATTTTTAAAACATTTTTCTTTTCTTAAACGATACATAATACATATTATATACTCTATTTTTCTACGATAAATCGGTATTTGCAGGTCAATTGTAAATTATGACATTTTCCAAAAATATTTTCTGGTTGACAGTAAAATAACTATTCTATATATTAAACAACGCACTGAAATCGTGAAATGGGGGAACAGAACGCACACTGCGTACTCTGGCGATATAAGTGAGGGGTATTCGTCAGATCTACGAGTACTCGAAATCCACTCTTTATAAATATCGCGTAAGGTGAAAGCCGCCTGTAGTCTATTGTACATATTATTATGAATGTATTTAAATACATAGATGTTTTAAATATTTTTTTCCTTTTATTATAGTTAATGGTATTGCATAAAGTCATTTTAGCGATTTTAAATCTCTGATTACTACAGCAAAAGCTAGGTACTTGCTACTATATTAACTATGAAATATGAATAACTCGTTTGTAAAATGCCAATCAATAAAAGATTCCCACTTCTATTAAGTATTGTGATCAATTAAATTATGTGATAGTATAAACTTGACTGACTATTTTTACATGAAACATTTAATAAAATTAAAAAAAAAAAAATTTAACTTAGTTATTTTCAAAAACATTCAGTTATAAAAATGTCTATATTGACTTTGATAATTTCAACTCATCGGTCCTGAAATTTAAAAATAGAGTAGTTCAATAAATTTAAATAATTTTTCTATGTTTTTTAAGCTTTTGACTTTTGAAAAACAAACACAAAACTTAATACCTTCGTACGTTCTGCATTTACTTAGCATGATCACAAATAAAAATAAAAGTTTAAATATTTCGCGGAAAAAGTTCAGTTCTCTAAAAATTATAATCATTATATTATAACATCATAACTCGTACGCCTCATTATGAAAATGATTGATACGCCTTCGCTAAATACAATCTATTATTGACTGCTCGTACTATTTTATACAGTTCCAGAGCTTATAAACAATAAATACGCTATTGTAAAGTTTGTATCCCAGCCGCATCGACACCATTTCTCTAACATTTTGTTTTATGTTCATCTCTCGTAGTCTATGTTAATTTCGTATGCATATCTACACATTCTACACTAAACTAACGTATTATCATATTATTTCTCTGATAAATATCGTACCTCAATCAGTATATATTCGTTATTCATTTGCCAGCTTTCGCACCAAATAATAATAATAAATATTAATGAGATTTAAGTTTAGTCAAAATAATCTCAAATTACTGGTACGCAACAACAAACGGGCGGAAAACAATAATGTTATAGAGCGATTATGGTTCACGTAACGCTCCTGCCGAATTATTAAAATACAAGAGGAGAGGATAGGTGGTAGCCGGTAGGTAATCATATTTGCGAGATCTTTTATTACAGTAACAGCGTTTAAAAAAAAAAAAAAAAAACCGTCTAGAGTTTGCCAACGTAATAATACACATATTTTTTTTTTTTATCCCATTCCCCGGCCGGCCGTTTGTTGTCAGCGAAGTTTAATCTTCTACCAGTTCCGGAATTAGCAGAAGCTCCTTTATGTACAAATTTGATTGTTTTATATTCCGTCGTTCTCAAAAACGGCTCGCCGCGCAGAAAAAGTGGATAGAGAAAGCAAGAGATGGAAATACGTTTTACCTCTACTCCGGAAAAAAAAAAACAGAAACAGAAAAACGTTTACAATATTATTAAGGTAATACCCGACTCGTTTTATTGTCTTCATTACGCGAACATTTTACTCGTAACCGTACCTACACACTTTACATCCTTCCCACCCGACCGACAGACCATGTCATATTTGCCGTATTTGTTGTACCCCGCCCGTATATAGACAACGGAATGTATACTAAATCGAATTGCTAGTCGTTTTTCTTTTATTTTATATTGCGCAACCATGGGTTGTAGCTGTTTTATAAGTATTTTATATTAAAAACGAACGACAATTTATTTACCCACTGTATGCTTTCCACAAGTTAATTAAGAGAAAAGTTGAAACATAAATCTATTTAGACTTACATTGTGTGTGTATATGTAGGTAAGTGACTCTTAAGATCAACGGAGCGCATTGTATTATTGCGTTGAAATTGACAATTTTGAATAGGTTATTACAAGTCATACATACGGTCAGAAGATGTTTTTCCAACATGTATACCGACTACTCGTTTAAACAATGAATACAACTGACAATCGTAATTAAACAATACAAGTACTTTTATAACCAACCGGTATAATGACAAAAACAGCAAATATACCAATATACTCGTGTGTTGGTTACAACTTACAAACCAAATAATTATTTAAACATTATAAGTATTCCTATTCAAATATAGATCACAGTTACCAACATAGACTAGACATAATTGTACTACAGTTTGGTATTCAAAATTGGCCTCAGTTATAAATTGGTTGATATTGTATATAAAAATTAAGTTTCTAAAATATATTAACTGTAATTGGATTTGCAAAAAAGGTATTGTATGTACCTACTCAGGGAGATTATACCGCGAAAAAAGGTCACGATTGATTTTTTTTTTTTTATTATTATACGTTTATCTTTAAAATATTATACACGTAAAGCTATACTTTCAAGTATTATAGATGCAGATGATTCCGAAAATAGTGGATGGGGAGCTAACGTGATATTCCGCTCAAAGTGGTGGTTAGTGGCGGGGGTGGAAGAAGGACGCGGCCGCACACAATGGACTCGTTGCAGTCGCGCATGTAATCAGTGACCGCAACGGACTGATTAGAGGCAAACTGCCGGACGACGGCGGACCACAAAACCGCCGGTTTCCCACGTTCAACACAAATAGCAATACGTGTATAAATACGTTATACGAGGCGGCGAGCCGGGAGGCTCCGGTTTCGAATTCCGTTTTATCAATTTCACTAGTCGGATGACTGAAAACGAGTGGTGGCATACGGTCGAGCTTCTCCGCTGTACCGGGCCGGGGCGCCTGTGTTTAAACAAGTACAATACGTACGAAACTTTCATCGCTGTATAAATGAAACGCAATTATAATTATCGTCTTTCCGTCGGAGATGAGATGTTGGCATTGTTTCGTAAACAGTGCCCCCGAACACATGAGTATAGGTACAACTAATACCTACAGCCATCCCGTTATTAGTGCAAAAGTAAAAAATGCCAAGGAGGCTTTATAGGCTCCAGATTCAAAATTATCATCTTCAAAAATCAGAGCCATAATTTTTACATTTTACATAGATATTCAGTTTTAATATTTTGCCTTAGTAGTATAAGTAGTTATTTCAATAATATTAACAATAAGTGTTTTATTGTATCCAAGGTTTTCTACCAATTAACAGTTTACACTGTGAACTCTATAGTATCAATTAATTTTATTAGAAAAATTACATCTGGATTATAAAAACTAAAATGGCTAACATGATATTAATAAATATGACAACGAAATTTCTATAAAACACTACTAAAATCTATACACATACTGTCCAGTTCCACAACATATTTGACTTTATGTATCGTTAACAAAATAATATTAGTATACTCATGTTGTTAATACGATTATGGCATCAAACCATTTTTAAAAATGGTAAATTGTCTAAGAATGGTTAATGGAACCATTAGAGATTCTCTTGAAATAAAAGCTATTACGTCATGGGATACTTACTGGAATAAATTATATTATTTTAATATAGTTAAACATAATAATATTTAGCCTGACCCACTTTACACTGAACTGTTATCTACGTAAGAAACAATTTTTGTCATTCGAAAATATATTTTACGTTAGATCGGTGTTGTTTATTTGAAAATAATACTCATACATTGTCGTGATAGATTATAGAAACAATCATTTCTAATGAAGATTAGAATTTCAGACAAAATTTCTTAAAAATTTTAAATGTAGTAGCTATTCTAAGCATGAATTAGAATTTGGGAAACAAAACAATAAAAAAAAAATGTTAGAAAAGAGTTTAATAATTTTGTAAATATTCTATTTGGTATTTATAAGATTTGAATAAAATATATTCTTAATGATAAATTCAAAACCCACTTAGATATAAATGATTTAATCAAAAAATACCACCGGATAAGAATAATATTCAAGTAATATGATGAGAATTCTTAAACTAATAAACTATATTAGTAACTGCCTCACTTATATGAAATTTAAACAGTTTAATCATAGTTATAAAATGAAAGAGTAGTATAAACAATATTTATTGTTAATTTATTTTTTTTTAGAAGTTGGTGTTAATATTTTAGAGTACTTATACACGTGCAATTTATCCCTTTGTTATAAATCATTATTTTAAATGTTTACGAATATGGAAATTAAAAGTTTTAAAAATAAACTAACCTAAAGCTAATAGTAGACTTGCCTATTGTACATTATTATAAAATGAATAACATACATTACACAAAAAACGTGTGATTAAAAGGGGTTACTCGGGTTACTGTGAAAAAATAATATAATACCTTTGATTAAAATACATTGTTGAAAACAGTATAACTTAAAAACAAAGTACTTTAAATGGAAATATTACTTAATATTATTATATGTTAAAAATACGAACAGCAAAAAACCATCATATTTGTAAAAATGGCTTAGAGCGGGCAATACTTAATCAATTAATACAAATGTGATATATCATATAAATATATTATATAATAAAAATTAATAATATAATAAATATAACGTTTTATAGTAAAAATTAATTCAACCTATTTAGTATACATATATCAGTAATAATAAAACAAATTAATTACTTAATAATATACTACTTTATATTATACTACTGTTATGTTACATTGGTAATATAAATATTAACTTAATATTTAGTAATATAGGCTGACAGTCTGCTCTGATTCATATTTCAAGTATGCAGTGATATACATATTATTGAATTCAGATTTTAGATAGATTACATTATAGTGATTTACTTAATAACGGGATACTCTCGTTACCAACTGTAGAGTAAAATGGTTACCAACTTTGTAAGTTTTTTTTTTAACTTGCAAACTACGGTATTTATTCATATTTATAGTATTATTGGAAAACTTTAGAAATACGCATGTCTACAATCTACATTCTACATAATATATAACTAATAATATAGAAACAATACCTACAAATTATTATCTGTTAATTTCGTATAGGAACTAAATCTCTTCAATTTATAATCTATGTACACATTAAATAATGTGTTAGGTACTATTTTATAGAAATTATAAAATAAAATTATTATACTAATAATTCACCCCCTTTCAATCAAAAAATTCATAATATTATAATTGCACTGTAATAATTATTAATATTTTAATAGTGATCGAATTTTATTAGTTGTATTTTGTGCTCACGTCCATGTGCTATATCAACGATATGCAATAACATTTTTGAATTCATATATTTTAAATGTATTAGTCATTTACGAAACAAAAAATGTTTTTTTTGTTTTGTTTGATTACAGATATAAGTTGTGTGTATAACATATACAATGTAAAATAATAATTACATTTATACCCAGCAATATTTAAAAATATAAATAAAAGGTTAGTAAAATCAAAAGTAAAAATATATTCCGTCGTTATTTGATAACTGATCAGTAATGGCCCATAGGCACTGCTATAAAAAAAAATCATGTACCTATGTTTATTTATTAAATATAAAAACCATTTAAAAATATGATTGAAAAAAGTAATTATTATACATTGGTATTTATGAAAACATAATACATTATGATATTCATTCAACAGAACTAATTTAATTTCTGTAATTTAATATCTTTTAGTTACAACCACAATAAATATAAATGTTATATTCGTTTTCATTTTAAAACGGTGTAGTCAAAAAAAAAAAAAAAAGCGTCAAAATAGAATTTGAATTAATTTACCTTGTATTATATAATATTATCATTTTTAATCCATAAAAGTGAATAATATTATTATTAAATAAAATATACCTACTGTTTTTTACGAGAAAATATAAGTGGAATGGAATTATACACTTAATGTATCATACTGAAAAGTATTGAAATAAGTATTATGTATAAAAATAAAACATTTGTTAAAATATTTTTTTTATTTTAATATAATAACTATTTAAAAGAAGACTTTTCTTATAATGATATCAACGTTAGAAATAACAAACTATACATTACTCTACGTTATTTCTCCGTTGAAAAATACTTAGTTAACAAAATGAATCGCTATAAGAACAACTTATAAGCCATCTTGTATTCAATTTTTTTTAACATTTCAACAAAAAATACACATAGATAAATCAAAAATCGAAAACTACTGGAAACTTCTTACTTTTAACCTCTATAATGCACCAAGAATATTCACTTTGCCATTGGAAACCACCTCTGAAGTTTTAAATTGAAGCACTATTTCAATAAGCTATGGTGTACATAGATAAAAAAAACACACACACACACATACACATATCATTGTAAAATCAATACATTCATCACTTTGTTCAGAATCTAAAATATGCTTAAAAATATCAAACTATAATAAACAAATTTTAAAACAGTATCTTATTTTATAAATAGTAATAATAAGACAATGATATTTTATTAAACAACATACAATTATTGTAAATCATATATTAGTATAATATTATTAATATTCCAGAATTAACTATTATTATTTTTTTTAAACTTATTAATATATTAAAATATTTATAAAAAAAAGTTAATGGTGAATTAAGTTTGATATAAAGTATAAAATAATTGTCCTGTAAAATATTTTATGCATGAGTAACATTCAAGTTACATTTTGTTGACGTCAACAGTTACTATTAAAAACAGTTTTTTGAGTAAAAAAGTCCAAAATTTATTTTTAATGTTATACTATTATGTATAGGTAGGTACGTAAGAATAACTTAAAATTATATAGATAGGTACACATATTATTTTAACAGTTTGAACATCATAAGTGAAACATATTTAGAAAGTATAATTCGTAAAAACTTGCACCAATTACTTGGATTGGCATTTTTTTTACATAATATTATTTTCAAAATAGTTCGCTTATTTTAAGACTATTTAAAGGCATTTAAATTACTCGTTTTTTTTAGTTTTTTTTTTTTTTTTTGATGTCGATAAATATGTTTTGGCTGAGTCAAAATACTTGAAAATGTAATATTGAGTTTCTCATGAGATAGTCTTAGAGTGATTAAAAAATTATAAGAATACAGAGGCACTTTTTTTTTATTACCTTTTTTAAATTCAAACATTGACCAAATTCGACAAATTAATGAATATTTGCAAAATAACTTTGTAGTTGAAAATTTAATTTTTTGGGGTATTTAGGTCATTGAAACATAAACCACCTTTTTCACCACCTACTGGAAAATATATCTTTAGCTGACAAATCAACTCTGTTCAGAATCGTTTTCTTATACAATGATACCTATTATTGGATTCAAATTTAACACGTCTTATATAGTGACCTACATACTTTATGTCTAAGGTCCACTCGATACGTACTATACAACAGAGCTTTACCCACTTGATCACCCTTTTTTTAATTTAACTTTTTTTTTATTAATATTTCAAGATTGTCTATTAGAATTCTGAATAAATTTAACTTATAAAATTTCAAACAATAAATCACTAAGTGTTTTTAGAAGATATCATTTTCGTATATATAATAGTCATGAAAAGCTGAAACTTTTAATAACAAAAAAAAAAAATACTGAATCTAATTTATGTAATATTAATATCAATTATTAAATAAAACTATAATAATCAACATTTATAAACAATACAGTTAAATCTTTCTCTGTAAAAGTAGGTAATTTAAAATATATCATAGCAACCTGTTGCGTTGTAAATACAACATTCTTATATTATTTTAACTACATATTAATTGAACCATGTGTAAATATAAAAAATTTAAATTTGAAATACTATTAATGAATAATAATGTATATTATTATTATTATTACGGTAAACATAAACATTAATTTATGTTACTAACACATATTGTGTTAACTAAATAGCTTTTTTTTTTAAAAAAAGGCCGTAGCTATTATTTTCGTCCAATAATATTTTTTTCCCAAAAATATAAATAAATCTTGACCATTAATTAACCACCACTTTTAATTTTCTACCAAAAAATAACTAAGAATATAATACATTTAATTTCAAGTTATACCATACTAATAAAAAAAATAAATAAATATTATTATTATTACCTATGAATTATGAACAATTATATTTTTGTGTGCTTCATTATAAAATATTTCAACAAAAAATGAATACTTTTTTAAAGAAAACAAATAATAGATAAACGAAGAACTACTTTACTTTTTGTAAATTTGAACATTTTTCGTTAAGCCACTGATTCGCACCCAGAATGGAATCGCTAACTTATAAAACAGATATAGTATGATCCTAACCTCTCTCTCTTTAAACTTCAGCATCAAAACTAGTGTTAATTAAGAAATATTTTAATATTTGGAAAAAATTTAAAATAGTCAATTAGCACAATTTTAGTTCAAAAAATTGTCTGAAGAAAATGGAAACTTTTTTTCGTTAGAAAAGATTATGGACAATGGAGGAGATGGTTTCTCATTTACAAAATAAATTAATGGACCCACCCAATTTATCAAATACAATATCAATACACATTTGCCTATACCTAGCTACCTAAACAGCTCTTTTATAAATCACGAAATGGCCGTAAATATTCCAAAGCAATATTTGCTAAAAACAATAAAGTATAATTAACGATTCTCCTGATGAAGACGCCGTAAAATGGTGAACTAATACTACTGCTTCGAATTCAAGTAGAGGTATAATAACTAGAAGTAAACTGATCCCTCATCCGTGTTTGTACGGGGTTTTGTGTACAGAGTGAACCCAGCGCCAAAAACTTGCCTTTTATATGATAAAAGAATAAATTGGAACATTTCCTTCTTGCTCAAAATTAATAAAATTAACAGACTGGAAACAGAGGTATACTCGTACGTATACTTATACTTAACCTATGATAGAAACATGTCAGTAAATAAAATTATATTATAATTTTATATCTTCGATAATACAATTAATACTTATAACAATTTTATGATAACGAATAAAGTATTTACAAATAAAAATGTTTGAATTTTAACATTGGTTTTTTTTTATATATATACATAATACAAATAAAACAAATAAAAATAAAAATTACACTCAAATAAAATGTAGGTCCTATAATGCAGTTGTTTAACTATTTTCACTTGTTTAATTAAAAGATGTTTATAGTTGAGTACCTACATAAAATAAGTTTTATACAAAATACAACTCTTTGAGCCATAATTTTTATCCTCACTTTCGTCGCTTACCAGCTTTTTGTTTTCATTGGGCGAATACAAAATATATAACATATAATTGCGAATTATTACGATAAAAATTACCTAAAATTGTATACCTTTTAAAGATTAAGTTCAGGAAGGTACTTGTAATACAAATAAAATTTATTTAAAAGAATTTCAACTTTGTAAATTTAAGATTTTAAATGAATTTAACAGTTAAGCCAAAAACTAGTTTCAGATTATATTACAGGACGTTAATACTTAATTGAAAAATAAACATAGAATGTTAGTGTAACAATATATTTTGAATTTTTATAAAACTAAAAGGTATTATTTTTCTTAATCCAATAATTAATTAAGTGAACAAAATAAATCTGTACCTGAGAGGCAGAAGGGACCAAGTCCATTCATGTAACTTTTCAGGAGAATAAAAAAACTGTTTTTCATCTATTTTTATTTTACTTAATTTGTTGGTGTAAATTCAATTTAAAGATTACACCAACGAGGTTTAATTTAAATGATAGGCCACAATATTTT
>VUJU01000870.1:36033-67345 GCA_009835225.1 Aphis craccivora
AATTTACATTTTTTAAGAATCAATGTACCTAATTATAAAGTTACACTGTATCCCAGTTATATATATAAATTTTTTATTTTTATAAAATAAAGGTACATAGTCTTTTGCAAAATGATCTAAGTCCAAATCATGGACTTGGATCATAATACATACATCAAAATTATTATTTGGACTTAGTTCTTTATGTTATTTCCCAATATCTTTGTAAATATATGTTGGAGGATTAAAATGAAAATAGGTAAAATGACGCACGACAAAATTTCACATAAGAAAAAAACATAACCTCAATTTCGATAAAAATGGACTTGGTCCCTTCTGCCTCTCAGGTACAGAAATATGAAGTTATTTTACAAAATGTCTTATCTGTGTTGAACTTTAAATCTAAGGATTCAAAACATGTTGGTATAAATGTTTCTAATTTAAACACGAAACACAGTTTGTTCCCTGGTTAAATTTTTAATAATAATACTGGATGAAATTTACTTAATATATGTTATCTATAATTTTGTAACATAATAATTTTAAAATGGATTTCTAAATTATAACTGAATAATTGGAATCCACTGAAATTTAAAAACCGCCTATACTTTTTTTACGAGTTTGATTATATTACTTAAACCAACAATTCCACTTTTATATACTATAATGTTACACATTTTTTTTATATTATAACCATTACACACCCTGAGCTTCAATCATACCCAACAATTATAGCTTGGCTTAAGTAGTATAGTGTATCTATAACTAATCCTTTCTAAAATGTTGACAGGTTATGACAGGATATGGGTTTATGATTTTTTTTATGTATTATTATGTAACATCAATTTACATTCATAAATTCATTAAGTACACTATTCAAATATTTATCCCAGTTAGAATCTGTGCCTAATAAGTTACAATCCAAGAACAAGTATAAAGACCTACATTCAGTATTAAATCATACTAGACAAGACTTAATACAAATGTTTAATGACATTTTTAAGACATTGTTAGTTATAGCAGAAAGAATTAGTCTTGATATTATTAAACAAACATAGTGGACTAATCTACAATACTACGGATCAAGTACCTATTTTTATTTCATATCCAAACACATTAATATATCTGATTTCTTACTCAAAATATTTTATCATTTTTCATAAGTATTTTCGTTCTTCTAACATATTATATATTTATTTAAAGTTATTTAAAATAAATAAATGAATTCAAATTTTTTTATATATATATACTTATTACTAATATATACATATATATATGTAGTTAATAATGTTAAGTGTACCTAGATAATTTAAATTTTGCGTGAACAAAAAATAAACTTATTTTTTGTTATTTAACCTGAAAATTCAACTACTATACATCTTGATTTAAATTACAACTTTTATAATAATTTATATAACTGGACATCGCCCAGAAAAAATTAACAATTATACAATACGGATTAATATGTTGTGTAGACTAAACCCTGTTTAAAAAAAATTATAAATTTACTAGACACAATATGGCATAATAAATAAACTTTTTTTTTTAATTTTTTTCAACAGAATACTGAACCCTCTTCGATGACTTAAATTCAAAATATACTTAAAACCTGTCTAATAGCACAAAAATATACGATTATATTTTACTTAAATGTTTCCCTACCATTAACGGTTAAAAAACCATCCTATTCGTATTTACTTGTATTCATTATATTAGTATTCCCAGTATTCCCACTGGCCACCACTTATTTGAGTAGATCAAATGATAGAAATGCACTTGTTTTTAAAATATAAATATAAATAGTGGCTATTCGCCATCTATAGTATTGAATAATGCAGATCAATCACCTGATACCATCCGGTACCTCACCCTCTTTAATATACTTTTTTAATAATGTCTAATGAAAACATGTATTTATACTTTTAAATTATGGTCACGTATGGATTTTCTGGTTAATTTTTCCTGGTATTTGTTTAGTATGTTTTGCTTAAACATATTTTGGTTATATAAAATACAACTAATCATAACAAAAAATAAACTTGTAACATAAACAAATTTATCTATAACGATAATTTTATTTTAGAACACTAAATAATTATTGTGTTTTCTGCTCCATAATATTTATATAATATTATTTTCACAACTTATGATTGAATCGAGTGATTTGAGATTTTTTAATGAATAAAGGTATATTTTAATTTTATACATATAAAAAAAATAATAAAATAATAATTTCCAATACACGAGTATCGAGTAAAATAATATTATGTAAAATACACACATGGGTATAATATAAGTACACCGCACACGTCATTATTCCAACACTCGGGCTATATGATAACTACGCTCCATTGCGACTACGACGGTATTGTACAGTATACAGTGCACACGCACACACTAATACCTAGAAATAGGTATGACAGGTGACCTCGGAATGTCGGCACAGTAGCAGAACTACAAAATTTAATATAATAATAATGCACCGATATTAATTTATTAAATCAAACTGGGAATTGGAATACGTTTTCGAGAGGCTTGTCATCGGATTCCCCCCCGGAGCGGTACTCGCGTTACAATCTCCGTGTGTACATTTAATCAGATATTCCAATGCGCGTTTATTCCTACATAATATTATACGCATAATTAATAATAATATATCGGAGGAGATACCTGACACAATCGTATGAATCCGTCGGCGTGTAATCGTCTTCTTGGCGGCTGCGATGGTGCGGCTTATATAATAGTAATAATAATATTGACAATAATAATAATAATAATAACATCAATTGCACTCGATAAACCATATATTATTATTATTGCACGTGTTTAGGTATTTGATTTGTAAAACGTTTGCTAGACTATTATACGTAAACCACGTTATTGCAAAGTTAATCCGACCAAGCTGTGGATGCGATTTAGTAGTATTGTAACAAAACGCGATCATACGATTCAATAATAATTATTAATAATCAATCCCATTTACGGGATAATTATAATTTTATTACGTTATTAAACCCATTTGAACAATGTTCCTTTTTCACGTGTATATACGATGTGAAACCATGGGACTGGCCATTGTGCACGAGGTGCACGATAGTCACATGCTAATAGAACAGGAATAAGAACGATAATTTTGTTTAAATTAAATCATTTGTACGCTGTATAATATATTATCACTTTAATGCAATTCATATATTAAACTCGTTAAGGGGAAACATTTCAAGAAACATTTGCATAGCATAAGCCCGTCAAAATTGTGATAATGTATTAATTAAAAACTATTAGTTTAATATTATTGATATACGCTGTTCAATGGTGTACTAAGCTTTCATAAAAATACGGGGGATATGAATGTTTAAATATTCAGACCACGTTACGAGTATAACAAAAAAAAAAAAAATTTTATTCTTGAATTTACTCGCAGATGCTAGTTAATTATAATAGTATATTGTCATAAATCGTGTTTAAGAAGTGTTTAAAATATTTAAAATATTAATAATAATATTTTACTACAACTAAAAGCTTATATAGCATCTTTAGGATAGTATAATCTTCTGTTTCTTTCCAATAGGTGCTAAGTCTAGAATTTAAATTGATTTTTAAGCCATGGTTGGTTGCGATTACATATGATTGTGGATTGGATATGATTACATCGTATATTTTGCTAATTATTATAGATACATTCGAATAGTTAGGGTCGATAACTGTCTGTATAACACGAAAAATATATTATAGGTATTACAATAATTCATAAATTATTTCACATTCATATAAAACGATAATTTACTGTAAACTTTGTTCATTATCAACGTGGGTATTTTGTTAGTATTTATGGATAAGTTGAATACAATCATTGGTAAGAGAATTGTGTAGGTATATATTATATATATAAGTACCTAAATTGCATATACCGGTGGATTCTAATAACAATTTAAAGTATTTTCCGCAGACTTGAAGTTTATGCACGTTTTTGCATTTTTTTTTTCTGGTTTTTGTTTTTTGTCCGTATATTATTTGCTTTGGCAAACGTTTTCATAGCCAATTAAAACCTGAGGCGCCAGTACACACCTCCCTCGCTTCTGCAACTTCCTATTGTATAATATATAATATATTCGTTTCGCATACGGATAAGCGAAAACAATTTTCGCTCTTCTCTTATTTGTTTCTTTGATAATATATATATATATACATAGGTATATTTGAAAACGAGTAGTAAAATATTGAAGACGTTGAAATCGTATATTATGTAGTTTTATACTTTTATCGCAGCTCCCCGGGAGATTATGTGCTCGCGTCTCCAAACAAGTTTCAAAAGAGCATATATTTTATATACATAAAATTGAACTTTATAAGGCGTTAAAACGGCCATACCGACGTCTTTTATTTATTTATTATTTTTTTACCTACCTCTTTTTTTCTATTCATTATTATTTTAACTCTGCAAACCTACCTTTTTTGTTAATTATTACTTTAATTACGAATAACTCAAAACTCTCGCAAGACTGCAACACAATTATTAAACCGCGTGAACATTTGAACTGGCCGAATATTAATTACTATTTTATTTAACTGATGTTATATAAAAAAACGTATATATATATATTATTATCATTCATTATTTCGTTACATTATATTTATTCACATATACACCATCTTATTACGCGTGCTAAAATGTTTATTTTTCTGTTTTCTGTTCAACGATAATTATCTAAAGTAATTATTTGATTTAAGTTCATAATTCATTCACAATTAATACGACCGTGACACAATACCGGACATGTTTAAGTAAATTTAAAACTCTTTATGTGTTTTGATATCAGTTATAACAATAACGATTCTGTAGATACGTAAGTATTAACGTGGCTACGTGAAGTTAGATTGAACGTGTAGAATATTAATATTGCCGCAGTTTCACTAATATCTAATGCACTGTACAAGTGTAGTACAACGCATATCCTCATTAATTTTACGTATATATCGCTATTTGGTCACATGTTAAAAATTGCATAGTTATTAAATTATTAAAATATACAAATTTCATTTATGTTAAAACTAAAAAATATTATTTCAGTCAACCATGTCAATACATTATAATATTATGTTAATTTTTTATAGTAATATTTTCTCGCATATAATTTTGTATGCCTTGCAGTTTGAATCATTATACTATCTTGTGCCTACTACTCTAATGTCTCTTATTTTTAAGTATTTGCGGTATGCATTTTAATATATTATTATACAAGTACGTAGATTTTATTATTATAATATTTTAACAGACAATGGCTATTGTGTCTACTCAAATCACCGGTATATTTACCTACCTACTTATTATTACCCTCAGTAATTTAGATCTATCTATCGATGTTTATCTTATCGATTAGTATTCAAATGTGCTTTTTCCGTATAGATATCAGCTACTGTGATAGGAGGGTATTGCGAGGATGCGGTGGAGCGATTTGTTGCGGAAGGAAAGGGTGGAGCGGTGGAAAACTCGCTGAATCGTCTCGTATTTCGATTTATATGCGCGGGAGAAAAACCGTCGCGACTTTATCGGATGAAATAATAACACGTGGCGCGGTTGAGTATCGATGACCGAGTACGCGTGAAATAATAACGGACGTGGAATACAAACTTTTCGCGGCGGTCTCCTTATATATATATATATGTTTACGAGCACAATATACTGTGTACACCTATACGTATCCGGCCCGAAAGAAAACACGTCAGAATGGGTTGTGTTATTTCTACGACATTCGCGAGATACGCGCCGTTCTTATAAACATAATATATACATATACATATACATATACTTATATGTATATATATACTGTATAACTACTTAAAAAACTGTTCAGCGTTCTCGGAGGGGGGCCCCAAGAGGCTTTGCGCACACACATACACCCACACGCACTCGCCTATGCCGCCCGAGAGGCGAAACGCATATATACAGTCTCCGTTTCAATTTGCATGTGTCTCTTGTTTTTGTCCACTTCTGGGAATATAACTCACAAACTTCGGTTTACCTGAAATTCAGACCTATAGTAAAGCGTATAGTGTGTGCTCGTGTGTACAAATATATATATATATCCTATACATAAAGCAACGGAAGTGGTGGAGTAAACTTTTTCTCTACTCAGCCTCCGTCACCGAATCAAATGTAACGCTCACACAACTGAATTGTTGCCGCGATCAAAAGTGATAGCGATCACAAAACTAATCGCATACGATTTGTTATAGACGCCGAGACGCGCTTAGATATATATATATATTGGTCTGTATATATTAGGAACATATACATATATAATATATGTGTGCACAAGAACACACGTGTCTTACTTCCGGTAATTCAATAAACTCGTTTTTTTGTAAATAGTTATTGCGCTTTCTTTTGTTGTGTACGTCATGTTGTCGTATACAAATATACAATATTATATCACGTTTATACTTTTTAACATAAAGTAAAAATCTAAAATTATATATTTAACAAACATTTTCTTAACATAATATAAAATCATAAAAACAAATTTAAAATAAAACTGGATTTCTTACTGTTTTAATTTTTCAAATTACAGATTTAGAGCAAGCATAGTACGTTTTTATATCATATTCATAAGCAGATTCTTTTTTTTTTTTTTACTACAATAGTTGAAACATAATTATTTTGATAAAATTACTATTTACTGATTGTCTAAATAGGCGTCTTAATCTAGGAACTTCAATATTAAAATTTCGACTTAAAGTAAGTTAAAAGTAGTTTCATAATGTTACCTTGGAAATCTGAACTCAAATCCCTGTTTTTCGGTTTCCCAGTGTGATAACTGATAACTACAATTTTTTCTACGAATACAAATCGTTTATATAGTCGTAATATAATTATCATGAACACCAAAGAAATTTCATGTCGACATTTTAACCCTTAGAGCACCAGCATAATCCGCCTAAGCTAATAATCTTGTGAGTGTGAAAAATACTTTCACGCATAACCGCCATACTCGAATATGACTTTAGGAGACTAGTATTTCTAGGAAAATCTCGTTTGCTATTCGTTCCTTCGCTCGCTTTATAGTGTTACAGCAGCTTTACGTTCATACATAATAGGTATTGCTTCATGGTTTTAAAGTCCAATACAATAACGTCACATTATAGACTTATCGGCAAAAAATAGTGAACTAGACAGCTGTTAGCTTTATTATGGCGAGTACGTAATTTAAGATTCTGAGTGTACCTATTATAATTCGAGTATTTTATTATTATTATTATTATTTTTAACAAATGTGAACAATATTAATCAATTAATCAGTAAATTAAAAATATAATAATATGTTCTGCATACATTTTTATATTTTCACACATCTTTTTCTTTTTAGAACATTGAGAAATATTGTATAAAATGGTTGTAAAAAACAATGTTACTATTATATAGATTATAGATACATATCATCTACAACAAACTGTTTTTGGTCACGATCTACTAAAAATATCTACTAAATATCCTCACCGTTGAGGATCGACTTCTATAAATTTTTTTTTTATTATTGAATAACTATAATTATTAAGAAATATATAATAGAGCCCGAAACAATAAAAATAAATTCTAACATGATCGACTTTGAAATTGTCCGAGATTGACCGCCCCTAATCTACAATTTATTATTTTTTTGTATGATATTCAAAAAATAATTGTAGAAACTGAATATGGAGATGGAATTATTATATTAAATTATTACCCATTACTCGTAGCCATATTGTAAATGATAATTACATCTTCAAACTGATATTGTCGTATTTATTATTTCAGCATGAGAAAGTCTATATATGTATTATATTTATAACTAGGTATAAACAAAATAAATATGACTTTTAAATCCGAAAATCGCATTGCAGTTATTTTATTTACTTTTCATTTTAATGTAAAAGAATTCAGTTTCAGCAAGGTTTCTGTAAATAGATATTTAATAACTTTTTTTTTATCATTTCAAATAACATTTTATTCAGTTATAGTGTATAATATATAAATATATATATTTATATTAATTCAAATAATTTTAATAAGTTAATTACATTTTATGTGTGTTATTAAATCTACACAAATATTGTATTACATAAAATAATTATAAATTAGTATAATATTACACCTGACGTATCCCAAGGTGATCATTTGTGTCTAGTACTGTGTACATTTTTCATAAATGGATCAGATCTGAATATTGTATTGTCAATTTCTTATCTTTGCTAATGATATATATACAAAATTATAATTTATGTTCACGTTGATTCTATTCGTGTCTGTGAACTGCTTCAAAGTGACGTTAATGCAATGTTGTATTAGGCCTTAATGAATTGTTATCAAAATAGGAGATGTTAGTACGTAAGAATTAAGTTAAGAAAAGAACTATAGATAATAAATAAAACGGCGTAATTCAATAAATAAATTAAATTAAGTAATACTTAAAAAACACAAAAATAGGTTAAAATAACAATTGTGCAATTCAGAGTGTCAGTAAACTTTATATTGCAGTTAACATAGTAAGCAAAATATAATAATAAGAAATGTAAATAAATTTGTTTAATAATTAATCGGGTTAAAATAACAATTACGTAACAGTCATAGTGTCTATGAACTATAGATTTAACATAATAAGAGAAAAATGTAAAACAATCGATAGTAATTCGATTGTAAGTTTAATATATAATAGAGATATGGCTAAGACAGCAAAATGATCAGTGGAGGTGATCGTGTGACTCGATCACCACTGGACGTCACATTCGAATAAAGTGCTTTTACGTAATTTTGGTTTTACTTTATTTTGGTATACGTTCGAGCAATTGGAGTATACAACAGCAACTAATTGTAACTTGGTTAAGATGGTTTGATTTGAAACTTTGCATTCCTAAGTTTCGTTTTATGTCGTATACGAGTCCTCATAGTTTTATTCAGTTTGAGTAGTTCAACTATTTAGTTTATGATGTTAGTATACATTTTTAAATATAATGATCTATTATTATTATCCTTGGTATCTAAGCTTTAATGCCAGTGTTGAAAATTTACTTGTAAAACTCTGAAAAGGGTTTGGCATCGTCAAAAGTATACCACCCGAATTTAATCTGTAAATACCTCTATGAAAGCATAATATTGTAAATATTTACTTTGCCATTTGAAATATAGTGTTGTGATTTCGGATCCATTTTCATTATGTAATATCTGTCAGTTAGAGCACATACAGCATACATTTTTGGGATACACATTATATGCACACTTTGGTATTAGAATGAGTAAATTTAAATACATCGAATAATAGAAGAATCTACACTCACTTATACTCTGTCCAACAAGAGTACATGTCAATATTGCACATCTCCACTCGACATCCTACCCACGATACGGGTTCCACTATGACAGAATGTCACGTAGAGAACAGATTTTCATCGGACACCGGAATGCTAGCTCGCTGGAAAGAGTATAGAATTCTTATCTAAACTGATAAACGGAAATGTTGATTTAAGTGTCAGTCGTTTGTGAATGACATATTATGACCACTACTAAATACTCATATTTTCAATTAAATTTTACCTTTTGTTATTTGTTAATTGCAATTTTTTTAATACTATTTTAAATATATGTAAATACCAATTACGTTCTTTATTTAATAATGTACCCCTCAAATTTATATACGAAAAAAAATAATTAAGTTTAACATTTCACGTTTAAAGTGAAAAATGCAAATTAATATATTCTACTATATTGAATATAGATACAAGTAAATATTTTGATTGAGTTTAGTTTACAGTTAAATATTAACTTAAATATATTTTGACGAATTATAATTGAACCACCAGCACGCTATATTATATTTTACAGCAGAAATTATAATATTATAGTTAATAAAAAATACTATCTTACGTCAATGTTTATCCGGTGGCAGTTATCTTCATTCTATGAATTAAGTAATTGTTTTCTTTACTTTTGGTTTTTTTGTTGTCCTCGTATATAAATTATATATGAATGTAACAGGCTATGTAAGTACAGTAAAAAAAAAATATATAGCATTGTATATTTGATAATTAAAAATAGTCAATTGTTACAGTTAATTATTATATTTTATATTTATTGGCTTAAAATTAAAACTTATAATAAATAACATTGATATTGTTTTAATTGTTTTAAAATCTTGTTTTTAAAAATGCATATTTATATTTGTTTAATTGTGGAATTCAAGTATAAAACAAAAATTAGGATCTGGCCACAATTAATCATTTTAGATTAAAAAAACTTTTTGATTTCGTTTTTGTAAGACTTCTCAATACATTATACACTATTATTTATCATTTTATTTATTTTTAATACTACCCGTTCAAATTTCTAAATAAATAAAATATTTTCAACAAAGCTTTTATATTGAAAAAAATCCCATCACAATAATATTGGCATTTACTTCAATCGAATAAATAGAAAAAGTATTTTCCGATAGCGAGAGTTGGAGCACGATTAGTATTCTTTTTCTTTCTGCCATTTTTTCAACCACCTAGATGGGATTCTTTTAAGTTTTAAAATGTATAGATTCCTTAAAATAATATATAGCATACGCCACATATATGTGTCATGTCCAAAGGTAGATACATTTGACGAATAATTTAACGTCTTAGCTAACAGCTTTAAGTGCTCTTAAGTTGCAAGTGTACTAGGTATAAATAAGTATAATGTATGGGTGTGACTGTGGCACTATAAATTTACACAAAGAGACTAGCTAGGAAAAAGACAGAACTTGAACTTCAAAAAGCAGAAAGCTGCTTGATTTATATACAACAAACTTTATTTTATATTATATATGTATATAATAAATGTGTGTGTGTGTGTAAAAGCATAATAATATTGGTACCTACTCCCTGAAACAAATTATTTTAACATCTTCAACCAAAGATAAAAATAATATTTATACAAAAGCTATATTTTAAACTTAAATTTCTGCAATGGTATTAATATTAATAGGTATATATTTTAAAATTACCAAGTATTTTTAATTTCATAATGTTAATTATCATATTATCTAATGAAAAATAAAATAAACTTTATTTATAAAATTGATAATTTTCCTTTGCCCAAGGTTGAGACAGTGCACGATTTTGGCACTACCTTTCAATCAAATCTCGTGTTTTCACCCCATATTGATCAAATAAGCTTAAAATTTGTAAGAAAATTTTGGTTTTTAATTAGATTAACTTCATTCTTTAAGAATATGTGTTGTCTAAAAATAATATACTATGCTCTACATTGTCTTTTATTAAAATATGGATCAATAATGCTGTGCCCATTTTCTATTTTTCAAATTGAAAACTGAAAAGAGCGCAGGAAAAATTTTTACATTATATTGGTTATAAAAATAGTATATTAAATAATAACAATCGTAATTCATTAAAATATGATATTCAAAATAGTCTCAGTTTCAATACATTGTATACTTACCCATAGGAAAATGCAAATATTTCCTTTCTTTTAAAGTTGACAAATGACTCAATATCATATGTTCCCCACTTCTAGTGTTTATTCCTTTTTGAAATTAGGATGGAGATCAGTTTAAACTTTTTCTATAATTAATAAATTTCATCTAGTATACCTACCAATTTTTATATTTATTATTTGATTTCAAGTTAATATATTAATCGTTTAATATTTTTGTATAATTCATAAATTAAGAAATATAATTGTAATTTTATTAATTGTATACGCCTGTAATACATCTGTACTTGGATCTATATGACGTTTATCTTAAATAAATAAATAAATGTACTCATTTTGTTTAGAAAATGTATCTATTTATCAATTATTGCTGTACATTAATGCTACGCGAGTATCCGATAATAACTATAGTAAAAATAAATTTAATGTATTGATCACATCAACGGTATGATCATATAACTTAACCCTAACTCAACAATATGGGATAAGAATTAAATTTTAAAACACGCTAATTATTTATTTTTTATTTCAACAAAATATACAGGTATACTAGTACAGTGGCATACGTAAGGGGGGCTAACGGGCTGAAGCCCCCCTCCCCATTGACGGAATTATTATTATTTTTATTTTTAAATCTACCTACGATTTAATATAGTATCTCAAAGTGTGTATTTTCCCATTTATTACAACCGGAAAAGCAGACTAAGATACTATATTAGTATATTACTATAAATCATGATTACGACCACACTCCATAGACAGTGGCGTATTTAAGATTTTTCCACTAATAGGAACTCTTTCTGCACAATTCGCCGCCTCCCCCCGTCATTTCTAGAATTATTAATTATAAAATATATTTAAATAAACAATTTATTATATTATAAACTATAGTGTGTATAATATAGTAGGTACATGTATTATAGATCGTAACTGTTTGCCTGTTTAATTTTGAGAGACAGATAAATTAGTTACATTTTATTTCAACAAATGAAAAATACTTTTTTTAATTTTGAAAAAAAAAAATCGTCAAAATTTGCCGCCCTCCAATGTTGCCGCTATGTGCCCGGGCCTATAGGACCTGTGCCTCTGTCATAGATATGTATCTAATATCTATAATCTATGATTATAACTGATGTTACCAACAATCCAAACATCATCAAGCTATAAATAATAGCCAAAATTCCGATTTCCGATAATTTTTGTTTAGTAATACAGCATTCTGCCGTTTTTATTATTTTTATTCATGGCTTTCAAATTTTCAATGTTTTCATTGTTTTCAATTATTTCTCTTGATTTTTGAATTCTTGAGTGTTATTTTTTTGCATAAAATCATTTATTTTTTTGTTGTTGTTATCAAATAAAAATACACGACAGAATAGGTCGTAAATATTATTAATTATTATTATTTCAGCTATATAGCTATAAGTATATACAATAATACATTATAATGACAAAACTATGTTAACTCACCATAGACTTCCAAACTAAAAGGGTGAGTTCGCAATTAATAGGAACAGAATTTATCCCGGAAGTAAACAATTATAGTAAGTTGATATTAACATTATCTATCCCAATTAATATGAAGGTTTGACTGACTATTGGATCTTCATTGATATAAATCGACCCATGTCCCATATAATATGCATTAAATTATAAATGTTATATAATATGCACAATATTATATTACAGTGACTAACTATGTACACCAATGACATTCAAAACACAAAAATAGCATTTGGATATATTTTGCAGTAATTTGCCATAATAATTTATGTTAGGTATATACTGTCATACGCGTGTATTTTTAATACCTACCTACCTATTATTATAATTATTATTGAAATTAAATTTTGAGATAATTATAAAATTGTATGACGAGTTATCAATTTATTTAACGACGAAGATTTTTCTATAATGTTATTTTATCATTATTAAAGCTAGTTTTGAACAAAAAAGAAGGTAAATCAATCAATTTATCGATAAAGGTAGGTATTTACCTAATCTTTGATAAATTATTTATAAAGATTAAATCTATAATTCAAATATATTCGTTTCAATGCATTCACATTTATTGCATTCATATTATATACATATAATATAGGTCAATTTAATAAAATATATTTTACGATTAATACAAATAATGCTTACGAATTAATCACGGAGTATATGATTAATTTCACTAATTAGTTTTTATCATAATCAAAATTATTTTTATTTTTAACATCAATATTGCATTATACTCATTGTATATCAATAAATTCCATTTAAAGTTACCTACATATTTTAAGGTATTTAATAACTTCTATAGGTTAATTATACTAACTAATTTTATGAATCGAATTCATAAAGTAGGTATGCTAAGAGTACAGTGAGACTGGCACACTCTAAAGTGATCAATCTCATAATTTGTATTTTCTTATAACAATTTTGTGTATCTTCTACTCATATAATTTATTTATTGTAAAGTTGTATATAATTAATATGATTTTTTAATAAAATATTCGTATTTTACATTAAAATAATAAACCACTATAATAGTGTAACTATTACAATTAAAAAAAAAAAAATGTTAACAATGAGTAGATTGAATAAAAATATATTATAAACATATTAATTTATTTTATGCGTTTTATGCGTTTCGTTGTATAGATGATATATAATATATATATATATATGAATAAAATATAAATATATTATGAATATGAATATGAAATATAAAATAATTTGTCTTAACATATAAATTATACTTGCTTCACTGTGTATCATGTTGAGGACTTATGAAGCAACATTTAAAAAAAACACTATTATTATGTAATTAAAACAATAATTGTAAGATTAATCAAAATAATTCTATTGGATCATTTAAATTCTAAATAAAAAATAGTTAAAACAGTTTCATTACAACAAATAAATAAAATTAATAGTTTGTGTTATAGAGGAAATAAAAATGTATGTTTCACTGTACCGCGGAGTCTTCTATATATTTATTTTAATTTATCAATTTTTAATTATTTAAGTTATCTTTTTTTAACTTTTATCATAGAGTTATTTTTTTCTTTTTTGTTTGTCCAACACTGATTGCATTCAATTGGTATGAATCACCAATATAATATAATACTATTTAATTTATATTTACAGGCATGTTAGTTGTCGACACTCGACTTGAAGGGATACAAGTCGAATTATACTTTTCTTCCGCCTTTTTAAACGTATGAGAACTCGTCAAAGAAACATCACCTGGACTATTAAATTTTAGTTTCGACTTAAATCTCAGTTGATTTAATATAAAATAAGTGTGAAAAGTCGCTACGCGTTATTTATATTGTATAATGACAACGTTGCGCGTTGGTACAGTATTATAAATGCCGCGGTTTTAAACGCTGAAAAATGATACAGTCCACGGGACAATATTACTCTTGGGGGAGTTAAATACTACTATGCTATGTACATTAATTAGAACTGGGCAATTAGAAATATCCTATTTGTTCATGTTTTAAAAATTATGGAGGTCACACAATCTTTTTCCAGTGAATATTTAGTAAATTTTTTTTTTAACCGGGTTTATTATTTTTTTTTTTACCCTATTAAAACTGTGATTCGTAGAAATGAATGTTCGTATATTTTTTTATTATTTTATCTCGCACTACAGTTGATTGACAATCAATAATAATATATGTAGGTATAAAGCAATATACTATAACTACCATATAGCGTATAGTTTTAAAGATTATAATTATTAAATTATGTATTTAACCCAACACAAGGTGTCATTTTTGTATGCAGATCACGTGACAGAAAATATTATTACTTAATAAACAAAATATTGTCACTATTTTCGTTTGTTTTTTTTTTAATTATTGCAAAAATATTGTGATAACGTATAATTATTTTGATAAAGAAATCGAATAATTTCAAACTTTTGGTTTGATATACCTACTCTATGAGATTATTAAAATATTCAAACACAACAGAGTTTATAAAACTCCATGAAATCGTGTAAAATTATATGGTTAAATAACGGTGGTTTTAAAATAATGTATTATGTACCTTATGTACCTATTTAAATCGCAGGAGATTAATTTTGATTTTAAAAACTTTATCGAAATGATAATGCACGCTATTTTCAATATATGCTTTTATAATTTATAGTATTTTAATTTTAGTAACAATTGAAAGTAGGTTCAATGAATATTGGATCGTATCAACTCGTCACAGTCAGTATTTTAAATTTCTTTTTAATTCAACAATATTTGTTTGATTCAAAAAAAATCTAAGAAATTCCAAAATAAATGGTTACAAAAATGTAGATATACAAATATAAACCTGTTGAACATATTTTTTTTTTATTATTATTTCCAAGTATATTTAAAGACCATTAATAATATTTAAAATTTTGAACACTTAGACTTTTAAAGATCATTTAATGAATGTCGTCATTGTTCATGTTCAAATGAGACCTATTTTTTACTTTATATTGTTAAGCATATTAAATTTTTTAATTGAAAATATTAACTATATATTGATATATATTATATATATATATATTTATATTATATTATATTGATGTATTTAAATCCAATTTCAAAAAATTAACTTTTGAATTTTTAAAACCTATATTCTAAAGATAATACTCCAAAAATGGTTTTAAAAAATGTAAAAAAATATATATATAAATAATATTATAATTATATTTCTTATGATTCATATAATTTTATATTCCATTGTGGTTGAGTTTATTATATTTTCTTTAAGAATTTTTTACAGAATCATATATATACAACTCGATCTGCAAGGTCTTATTGTTATATAGGCTTATCCGTAAATAATATTTTTCTTTTCGTACAAAGTAATTTAGTTAAGAGTAATATGTTTCAGCATTCCCATACTGTTTAATAATGCGGCTACGAATCGGCTTCAACTAAATGAATTATCCCAACAAGTCTCTATAAACTATACCTAAGTTTCCTGCCTAGACATAAATTTGTAATGGATATCCCAAGCGTAAGATATGATGCTTGCATTATAATATTATGAAATACGCTGTACAGTATTCCAGAAACGTTGCTGTCTTTTGAGCGCGTGCCACTTTAAGGCGAAACATTTTTATAACATCTTACCATCACACTTCGTCGTTGTAAATTCGATACCCACTCATATCCAGTTACAAATTTCATTACAGTTTTCAAAAATTCCTGTAAACGTTGTTACATACAATATTGTTTAAGGAGGAAGTCCAAAATGAAATAAATAGTGAATTCTAAAAGACACTAGATCTAATAAAATATAAATAGTGAAAATATAAATAATTCGCCATTTTTACCTGTCATTCTACAGACTATAATACTGGATTATTGACCAAAAAGACTTACCCCCATTTTTTCTTTCATTATAAATTTATTCAAATTCTGATTTTTGGAATTTTTAAGTACACTTAAAGACCATATTTTTTATTATTTTAGACTTAAGTTGTAAACTTCATTTGAGAAGTATTGTATATATATCGATACAATATTTTGATAATTGATAATCAGCTAATTTTTTAAAAAATCATTATCTATTCAAACAAATAGTTTTTAAAGTTATTAAAATACGAGTATATAGGTACGCTAAAGAAAATATTGGTGCTTAAAAATGGTTTTTTTTTAATATATACAAGATTAAATGTTATATTATGTAGTATTTATTATCTATAAAATTTGGACAATTTTGATTTATTAATATTAATTACTGAAATATTCAAATTATCAAATCCCCATACTGTTTTCTTCCAAACCTATTATCCTTAGTATCCCAAGTTAAAAATTCAAAAACAAGGTACTCGTTTGAATTTCAACTTAGTCGTTGTTATTTCAAAATGATGGTTCTACTTTGTAAAATGAAGTTACATGCATATAATCCATGGATTTAAAATTTTATCATTTTAAAAAATAATCGTATATACACTATACAGGGTGTCCACAAATTTAGGGAACACTGAATTTCTTGGCTGGGTTTTTTTGGAATAAACCAATTTTTTTACAAACTGGTGGTATATTAATACATATTTTTTGATACATTTCAAATTTTTTTGAAATTTTGGTCTGCGCATGCTCAAAAAAAACTTTTTTTTAAATAGCAACACCTAGTTTGAACACCATATTCGAATAGGGGTATTTTTTTAAGCAATTTTGATGTATAAACTATGGATATAAATTCAAAATTGACTGAATAAGAACCATGTCAATTTTAATAAATAATACCTACATTTTTTTTTATTATTTTAAAAAATGTATAAAATCATTTAAATTAGTTCTTATTGGTTACTTTTTGAATATTTGTACTTTTTTTTCTTTTAGAAGTGTCATGAACAAGACTAAAATATTATGGGTTTAAAATTATAACACTTCTAAAAAGAAAAAATTTACAAGTATTCAAAAGTAACCAATAAGAACTAATTTAAATGATTTTCTAAATTTTTTAAAATAATGAAAAACGTGTATTATTTATAAAATTTACATGGCTCTTATTCAGACAATTTTGAATTTAGATCCATAGTTTATACATCAAAATTGCTTAAAAAAAATAGCTCTATCCAAATATAGTGTTTAAAGTAGGTGTTGCTATTCAAAAAAAAAGTTTTTGCTGAGCAAATGCAGACTAAAATTTCAAAAAATTTTGGAATGTATCAAAAAATGTGTATTAATATACTACCAGTGAATAAAAAAAAATCGATTTATTCCAAAAAAATCCGGCTGAAAAATTCAGTGTTCCCTAAATTGGTGAACACACTGTGTATATATATAATGAAGTATAGTTTAAAGTTCCGAAAATCATAATTCGAATAAATTCATTATTGAAATAAAATTGGAGATGAGCATATTAAGTGAATCACCCCGTTTACTAGTCGACAGCAAATCGATAATAATAAAACAGCGTATAATTGTTATTATTTAATTAAATTGTTTTAATTGTAACATTTGCCATTAATAAGTTATAACTTTTAAGGAAACTATTGAAAGAAGCGCCCGTCATTTAAGAGCGATGGGGTTACACACATCTACACAAGGGATATCAGGACTTTTAATAGTTTATAAATGACATAAGCTACTTGTGCACTAAAATCCAGTTTTTAAGAAATTAGTTTGGAACTAAATCGATTTTTTTGTCTAAATTCACTGAACAATAATGTATAGATAATATCATATAAGTTATATAATGTAATTGAAATAACTGACAATTAATATAATACCCAAATTATATAAATAGCTACTTAATAACTTTTATTCAAATTAATATTTTTCACTTTATTTATTTTTAATTAACTTAATAACAATAAATAAATTATAAATAATTATGAATAAAAACAATAAGAATGAAAAATATCGATTAAAACAAAGGTAAGTAATTACAATCGAATAAAACCATAAATCAGATTTTTCAGTTACCTTTTGTAAATGTGCAAAAGCCTCGCACTCGGTACTTGCAATTAACACTTATCAATCCAAAACTATTAGTATTTACAATTTACACGATTAACGATACTACAGATGGTTACAAATCAAAAAGATTATTTACGTGTTTCAAACGCTTTGAATAATTTTTAATTTCTACGGTGAGCTGGTAAATAATATTTATACATATTTTTGGTGGTTTAATCATGATCATATTATAAGTACATAATCAAATTTTTATTGTTTAACAGCCTGATGTCACGGAATGTGGTGTGATAAGTTATGTCACGTATAAATAAATTTACTCTAATCTCAATTTATAAAATAATTGTATTTTTCTTTTTGTATAATTTAAATATTTTTTAAATAAATAAATCGTTTTTGTTTGACGAAATAAACGCGCGAAGATTAAATATTCGTCTAGTTTTCTGAAATTTTCCAACTTTCTTAAATTTCCTTTCCAAAACAACCTTCTACAAAGTAATAAAAAAACTTTTAAAAAAATATGAATGAAATCGGTAAAATCATTCTCAAATTAAAGCGTAACCAAGTAAAATTACGTTTTATTTTCATGCACCTGTATTATAATTAGAGTATTATATTAATTTTCAAAATATTTTATACATTTTTTTAAATTAAATATTTTTTTTTTCGTATAGCATATATAATCTGGGAGTAGGCCCGAGGGCTTAGTTAGGACTCCTAATTGTCAGAATTTCTATTTGGGCACCCACAGCTGGTTTCTGTCATTCCCAGGGTGGGGGATGGCGGCCTCTCTCTCCAGATACTATGACTTGCCCGAAGAGAGGTGCAGCCCAAATTAAATAATTAATTATTGTAGGTACATACGACTTTTCGAACACTCGTTCGAACAAATAATTCTTCAATACCTACTTGTCATTCAAAGATATGACCCGCTACCAACTGCAGCAGAACAACTTTTTATTTGTAAGTTATAGCCCGATTTTGATCTCATTTTATTGAAGCACTCTCCAATTTTTAATTAGATTAATTGTGATCAGTTTAGCTTTTTATAATATATTTCTGCATTACTTTAACAACACAATGTAACTTTCAAATGGTAACAAATATTCAAATATTATAGGGCCAACTTTAGACGATATCTATCTTATAACGATAATTACTTAAATATGATTTACAATAACCTTATTTTTTTATTTAACGGCATTTACCATGCAATAATAATATTATCATAATATAATATAATGGAAACCGAAACGTCGCTCTAAATTATCAAATATAATAGTGTTCGTGATTTCTCATGTGCAGTATCGTGTTTTTGTTTGATTCGAGTAAAAAACCAAAACGATCGCGAATTTTTCTCAATGGCACATACATATTTTGACAAGCGTTCACGTTAATAATAATGACCATATTACAGCAACGCATAAGTAAAGAAGATTTTGATATATTTTATACGTAACCATTAAATATATTTTCGTACACGGTTCTGGATAATATTTACGCTCACTACAACAAATGCAATAATTGCATTGTTAAAACATCACAAAACATATTAAAGTCACTGAGCACTTGACAATATAATAAAATGTATACCTAATAATAATACACCATAAAGAGTGATTTCTCAAACATACTGACCCCCGTTTGTTCCTTTGATAATACATTTTTTCAAACACTGATTTTTTTTAATTTTTAAATATACTTAAAACCTGAATTTTCAAATAATTGGGTTTATTCTTACTACCTACTTAAGGAGTATTTTATAGCGTATTTTTACTTTATTCAAAATTCAAATGAGTAGCTTCTCAGCTATTCAAATTTTTATATTTTAAGAATAATAGTCCTTAAAAATTATTTTATAAAACTATATAATACTTATAATAGGTATGTAACATGGTATCTAATATTTATTATACTTAAACTATTTTTATAAATCTTAGTAGGTTAATATTAACTATAAGAATTTTCAAATCACCATATCTCCATATTTTTAATTCATTATCGCGGACCTATTGGATCTATAATATTCTTAGTACACAAATTTGAATAACAAAAAACTACTCGTTCACATTTTTATTTTGATATGAAGACATTTTCAGGAAAATCATCTGCCAAAAAATGTATGGTAGAAAAGGGAAGTTCTCAATTAAAAAATAAAATTTTATATCTCTACAGGATTAAACATTTCTTAAGCAGTACAAAAAATGTTGAGTTTCTAAAAATATGGTTTTAATTGTATTTAAAAATTTCAAAAATTAAATTTTCAATAACTTAATTTCTGAAGAAACAAAGATTGATAAGTATTCTTGCAGTATTCTCCTGTATAAAATAATATATACAACACAATTCATAATAACTTATGTACAAATGACGTAATGTATAAGTATAGGTTTAATAAAATCCTATTTTCTGATAATATGCTGGTGGAAAATACTCGTATTGTATAATATTCATGGTCTTTTTGAGTTGGAATAATCCAAAGTAAAATCGAAATTTTATATTCTGATCGCATAATAATTCGTCCCAGCATAACGAAGAAACTAGTAAAAAACCATACAATTATTGTAATTGTTATTAAGATGGTCCACGGTGGTCGCGGTGCGCGTTTGCCAGATGTGCCGCAAATACAATGTAAAATAATAATACCAAGGGGACGTTATACTAACGCATCTGACCGTTTTCGAGTTAAAGATTTTAAAAAAGAGAAAAGCCCTCCCGCCCGTCGAGCCGAGGAGCTCGGTCGCTACGACCCAAGTGATATTTTAACATTATTATTAGCGCAGAAACATTAAACAAATTAGAATGGCCAAGAGGACTGTATTTATAGTCAGTGTATAGGTGTATAAGTAGTGCTTGTATATGTACCTGGCCGGTTACATATTATCATGGAGGGTTATAGTAAATATTATATATATATATATACACAAAACGAGAGTTAATTGTATTAAGTCGCATCGTGCTCGGTGCTTGTTTATTTTACGGCTTTGGGGAGAAACGCACACACACACGCGCGAGCGCGAGCGCAAGTCGCGAGCACCACTATACATACACACACAGTGCGGTCTGATTTTCACACACACCCATAGATGCATATTATATGATATTATTCGTTAGACCGAAATCTCTGCAACGGCCGCGCGCGTGTGTGTGTGAGCGCGCTCGCGAGTACGCCTTTGCACGGTATATACTATTACGATGCGATATGGAATTTACCGCGAAAACACGGCGGCGACTCGCGCGATACGCATAATATTATTATTGTACGCTCTGGGAAATCCCGTACATAAATCTAGATTATGAAATAGCACGCAAATACGATAACACGTTAGTATCGTGCACTTTTAACGGCAAGTCCGGGGGAGGGGAGGGTATGAGGGAGGAGATGGTGCTGGCGCGTAGGTAATAATACCGGTAGTATTTAAGTATATTGTTGTGTTGTGTACGTACATTGCGCGACATGATAATATAATAAATAGTATCCCGTGCAAACGCAAAGATATGGCCTCTTTTCCAACTCAAACGTCAAAATCCCGCGGTAAAAATACATAACCGATAAAATTAAGGATCAGCCAAAATGCCTCGCCAAAAACCTCTAACCACCAACCTATACTGATATATCGTCATCCTACTTTTAAAAACTTTAAAACAACCGCCTAAATAGTTAAAAATGTTGGTTTCCAATCAACAAAATTCAATACCTACACTCCCTCCTTCCGGACCGATCAATAATATTCAGCTCACCAAATACAGTTGAGTAGTAAACATTATACAGAAAAGTGACAAAACTTAGTCATACTCTTACGTATAACTATTTCTTGAAAATAATGTATCAACAATACTCAGAATATACTCTGGCCAGGATGAGGAGACAGATGTCTTTAAATAATATTTATGTAGGGTAGTAATTGCACACTAAGAAAATCGTTTAGTTTTTTTTTTTTTTGTTTTGTTAACGTTCTACACTAGCATATACGTAAACGTTAAGCAAAATCTTGTGCATTATTTATGAAACATTACAAATCATCTCATCTTCAAACCAAGATGACTACAACATCGTCATCATCAGTAGGTCTTTGAGTACCCTCAATAGTAAAGTAAATAAATCAACACGGGTTGGATACCTGGAAATATTGAAAGCAGACTCAATAGCATGTGAAGTCACCAAATCTCGAACTTCTACAAAAAAGAATCTAACGAAATCATCAAAGACACTTAATATTATCTAAATATTGGCTCAATCCTACCAACTTTAAACAAATTAAGAAATTTAAAATTAAACTCAAACAAATTGAAATACCACCCGGCCTCTTGTAATAAAAGAAAAGAAAAAGTAATCTTCACTCGAGAAGGAATTAATCACACCCACCTAACGCATCGAAAAATAATCAGCATATATATTAATATATGTAATATATGCAATGTATAACGCAAAAAAATTGAACTTAATAATGATAAACTGTCCCATGAAATTCTAAACAATCCGTCTTTACCATATTCAGCAGTCAAAAAAGAGAACACCACACTACCGCAGCAATCTGTACATTTTGCCATAAGATAAACCTAATTCAAAAACTGTAAAATTTACAACCATTGTATACCTATTAATGATAAGGATATTATATCTTATAAGCCATTAAGTTTATATAGGCTAAAAAAAAACATTGTTGTCAAAGCCTTATCAAACTATAAAAAATATATACATATTAGGTATATTTATTGTCCGTGAAAATGTAATAAGTATAATAACCTGTTATGATAGTCTGCTATATAACTCCGGTGCCGATGATATATTTGAAATTGCACCCATGTGTTTGCGAAGCGGTTTGTGCATACTGCAGCGCTGTACTTAAACTATAGCACCGAATGCCATGCGTTTCGTTTCAACCGTTATACGGAAGTCGTCGTCAACGCATTTTCAATGGTTTTGGAATTTTGAAAGCCCCATCGTACACGATCTGTGTATTACAACAATGGTCACAAATATAAGTTCGACCGGCGTGAAAACAATAATATACCACTGCTACGCGCCTATACAACACAATAGTGATCGGCGCTTTTATGATATTATATTACGTTACATTACATTACGAACGTAAAATACTTTTTTCGAAAACGTTAATCTTATACCATATAATGGCTCAGGGATGATGACGATAATAATGACGTCTTTTGACTTCCATCCGGTGACTGAAATCACTATTCGCGCAAATGCTTTCTAACTTCATTAGTTTTGTTAATCGCTGCAGCACTTTCCAAAAAAAAAATATATATTTTTTATATACCTTCTATTGTTTTGAACCAGTTTTTTCACTTCTGGTGACTTTCTTTTGTCTCCCGTATCATCACATACAACTACTATGAAGGCCTTTTGTTTTTTAACGTAAAATATATAATGTACCTATATGTAGGTATTCTGTTTTTCGTTAATATTTTAAATCCACATATAAGAACCGTATATCTATATATTATATTATGTACTATAAAATAAATTAAAACCTAAGAAGCACTGATTATCATAAAACAGCTATATGAAAACATTTTGTTGTTGACAGGCCCAGTTCTAAAACTTAATCATAATAAATTTACATCTAACATCTATTTTATCTTATAATAGTAATGCCAACACTTCAATAATATTGTGACACTGTAATAATGAGATTCAGTAGTAGACTGCTTTCATCAGGGGTGCTTATTAATTTGACACTCACCAGGATATTATTGAGAAAGACCAATCAAAACATATAATATAGTCATAAATCATAAGTAGGTATAATTATAATAATAAGGGAAAACAAAACATGTGATTTGTAATTATTAGTCCAAAACTTCGTTTTTCGATTGTTTTTCGAACTTTTCGTTGTTCTCGATCATTGAGAAATATATTATGTTTATTTAAACAAAAAACAATGAAATACTTTAATGACATTATTTACTTTTACGCATGTAATATTTCCTTAAGACAAAAATACTAAACGATCAGCGTTCACTGAAGTATTGTAAGTCCCTGTAGTAATATCACGCGCGCCCTCGATAAATACTCTCCGAGGTATTTACTATTTACGCCACTGTAAAACGTTTTACTACCATAATGGGTATCCATACAATTCAAAGCTTTCATCGCCTATATTCAGTACAGTTAGTCGAGTATACACGTAATGAAGCCGATGCGGATGAATTTTATTTTTACTACTCGTCTAAACTGATCTAGTTAGCTATTTGACCCATGATTATAATTATGAAAATAACACATAATATTATGCACAAGGTGTAATTATAAATACACCTTGATTGTACAGCACGAAATAAAAATTATAAGGTGATAATACTCTGTTTGTTAAAAAAAAAAAAAATACACAATTAATTTAAAGACAGACTTTTAGTTTAAATAATCTCCACCAAAAACGCCATTACGATATTCAAAGTCCTTCATTATTGTACATTTATACACATTTGTACAGGAAATCAGAAAATTAAAATTAATGTTTTACCATTAATTATGTATATAGCTATTACTTATTATATTTAAGTAGGATTTTATTTATCCTGAGGAACTATATCTATCAGCTCACCTATAATCTTTATATATACGCACAACAACCTTGTATTTATTTTTAATTATAAACTTTATGTCAATATTGTGTTATTATCTATAAGAAAGAAATTTAAATTTAATTATTCAAAGTTTTGTACCTTTACAGAATTCTATATTTTTGTAAAGAATAGTTTAAATAAATTTTTACTAGAGTTTATTTGTGTAAATCATAGAGTGCAGTAGTTTTACGTGACTATCTGAAGAATGATTGACTGTTGTGAACTTTCTGGTTAAATTGGTTAAATTTATTAATACAAAATTATCTGCATGTATATTGAATTATACGAATACCTTATTGATGCTTACTTCCATATTATTAAACTATTAAGACTTTATCAAATGTTGTTAATAAAAAATTATTAATTAACCAATTTTTAATTTTTATGTTATGGTAAAATACCTTATCTGAAGGTCAAAATATAATTTGTATCTCAATTTAACTGGTATATCCAGACATAGATACAATTTGGAATAAAACATTTATTTGGTATTATACTTTATTTTATTTTATTTATAACAAAAATAAACTATCCACTACAGTCTCAAGAATAAAATGACTAATTCTCGATTTTTTTAAGATAAGTTTATTCTATTTTAAAATGTATATTGTAATAAGAAGTCACAATAGTGGCATCGTAATTTTGGGGGGTTGTTTAACAACAGCATATTTATATTAGACTCAAGAGCTAGAATGGGTACTAAAGTTTATAAAACTGATTTAAAAATATTCAAATATATATCTTTCTTTTTAAGAAATGTATCTGATAATAAATTTGTATACATGTACATTGTACTAAATTTTACTTTTTTTTTATCGTTGAATATAAATACAAAATGTATTAGACTTTTTTGTAAATATCAAAAAATATTATCACGTGGTTTAAATAATTACATTTATATTTTTTCGCTCGAAAATATTTAAGAATGATTTTGGTTGAGATAAAAATCAAGGTCGGTCATCCATATAGTTTAAGTTTTTGAAATTTTAAAGTGTTATTATAAAACTATTATAATTTTTTTAATTTTTTTTTATTATTATTATTATCTAAATGTCAATTAGGACATCGAGGGGACTAAGGTTTGTTGTTACGATCAGAGGATTCAGTTAAAGTTGTATAATATCATGGTACCTAATGAGCATTTTAAATTACCATTTTATTGTCAAATTATCACTTATTAAATTAAGTATTTGATCAATAAATACCGCATAATATCAAACATTGCAGTCATCTCAAAAAATTAGTTATGCTGTTTAAATAAATTCGTATTTTAAATCAAGTTCAATAAAATCATAAAATATTACAAAATCTTAAAGTTTAACCTAATATTATATTGTTTCAATGTATACAGTATAATAAAATAGTACTTTAAATGACGTGGCTCTTCCAGTGGAATTTATTCTAACTAAAAGACTTTAGTCAAATCAAGCACCCATTGTTTCGTTGTGTAATTACATTACCTACTTTTCTACATCGTGTAGTGCAATTATTACAAACAAACCATAATAACATAATAATAATTTGTTTAAAAAAATGTTCTTTACAAGGATCTACGACACAAAATTATTGGAATATGTGTGTTCTCCCAATTAAATTGATTTATTAAAAAAATACCATTATGTTTATTTTTAAAAGGTTCATCAAAGGTAATGATTGTACATTTTTTTAAAGTACAAGGAAAATAGACTGTACAATATGTCTGTAAAATATTTTATTAAAAGATTTGGTCAACCATTCGTTAACTATTTTGGGCATATGTAATTTAACTAGGTATATGCCCCTATGCCATATCAACAATATAAAAAAAATGTTTACTATTCTAAAAGTTATGTATATTATGTATATATAAGTTATGTTATATATCATTATATATAATTTTTTTAACAACCAATGACTTGTTTTCTCAATTAGTTTAAATTTTACAATTGTTATTTATTCTTGCAGTTTCAGTCTTAAAATTGTTTTATTTTTAAATTGTATAATTTTTTTCTGTTTATTCATTTATTTTGTTATTTGTATACTTATAGTGTAATATATATATTATAAATTATTAATGTATTACTATCAATTTCTAACACAAAATTTTATCTTAAAATAGATGGATAATTATGTAAATTTATTATTTAGAAAATACTAATTTTCTTTACGTAAATTATAATAATTTCAAATTAAATAAAATATACCTATATAATATATATATATTGTAAAAGTACTCATGTTCAGTGTAAAATCTGAAAGAAGCCATGGTTGAATCACTCCCTGTCTGGAGTAGGACTTGGCTTATTGTTTTATTATAATTATATTTACAATAAAACAATAAGCGTTAAACAATATTAAAAATTAATAAATAATTTTTAAAAAAAAAAAATTGACTAATATGTGATGTATTCGGTGGGGGGAAGAACAATCCGTATCGACAGTGTGCCCAGAATATAGAATGATCTTATTATTGAAACCTTCAACATCATAATATACACCCACGGCTGGTGATATAAACATATTAAAATCGTCCTATATTTGTAGCGGTCGTATGGTCGTAAAAGGATTAAACATATTATAATGATTATTGTATCATTATTGTCATACCGCATCGGTTGCTATAATATTATTATTGTGCGTGTACATTTGAATACCTATTATAATATAATATTAAGTTATTATACGATTAAATCGGCATTACAGCTCAATACGCGTAAGTGTATAAAGGAGACATACGATTACAACATTATCATCAGTGATATTCCCATAACATTTGTTGGAGTATACGCTCGCACAACTTTGACCATTTCAATTGAAAACTTTAAGGTGCTAATAAAAAAAAGTTGTCCGTGTACCATATGACATGATTTCCAAAATAATAATAATTTAACGACAAAAATATATTTAGTCTATTCAATTGTGTAACAACGTATAGTCACCCTAACATTGGATATGCATTTTTATAACTATTATTATAGGTACCTATCAGTATTTCCAGTTAATTATTTATTGTGTTATCGTCGATTATATCGTATCAATAACGACAAGCAACGAACGACACCATCATAGTGCGCAGTTTTCACCAGCGGGAAATGATTTTCGAACCCAAAAAATAAATTTCATTCGGTTTTCAACGAATATATAAATCGCTCACACTACAAAATTAATAACTACGTATTATTTTTGTTTCAAACTCATTGAGACTTGAGGATAACATATTATATCGTACTGCGGCGAATACAGGAATATACCCTATGAAAACTCCACTGATTAGTGATTATTATAGAGAGCCTGTATAAATAAAATAATAATATAATAACAATAATAAATTATAATACATATTATAAAGTCTCTCTAGTGATTATCATATCACCGTTTCGAACACGGGCTCCGGCACAATAGACGCGATATTCTCGTGCACGAACCACCGCCTACGCCGTAAGGGTGGTTTTTAAAATATATACTTTTAACGCAACAACTACACAACAGTCACATTGTGTATTGTGTATTAGTGTTATTATTATAATAGCGGTATGCCGGCCCCGGTGGTGGTGGTGGTCGGACCCCGTTCTCCGCCAACAGCAGAGTGTTGTACAAGTATAGTCTGTACAACACTACTGTATGTATATTATTGTGTGTAGGTATATTAAACAAGCGCCACGGACCCCTATCGTTAATTAATTACCTACCTGTGTTTGTTGGTATTATTATTGTTCAATGGGATCTGCCACACGGATATTATATTATAATCGTGGCGGCATCGGTAGTAGGTAGCGTATTACTGTATTATTGTACAGTGCGTATTATATTTTAGCCAGTAGTGCCGTGTAGTGTGTGTATTATAATACCTAATAGTCGTGTGCAGTGTTGTACAGGCCAACCGGCCTGCTGCAATTAATAGGATTAGATCCGGTGCCACTATTGTCGCTGTGTGTTTCGACGTCGGCGTGGCGGTGCGGTCGTGTTATATTTCGCAATGGTCGGTCCGCTAATTTATTCTTCTGTCCGGGAGATTCACATATTATATTATTTGTGTATGGTGTATATATTATATTTATATGTATATTATTATTATTACACTACACCTGCCCCCCCCCCCGGACGTTAAACGCGGTTAAACGGATTTGTCTAATTCGGCAACGGTAATAATATTATAATAATATGTGTACACGAGGACCATACGTAGAACTACGGGTGAATACGCTTACGCCACGTCTCGTGTTTTATCGTCGTTACGAGCATACGTTATACATCTATACATTATATTTATAAATGTATAACTTTGATATAGTGTAATATTATTATTGTTATAATATTATCCCGGTGGTAAATTGTAAACGATACAATTTCGTTTGTTCCCCCTTTTGGAAACTCGCGCATGACCGAAGTTTTGCCGCAAATTTTAATACTATAATATAGTGTGTATGATTTACACTCTAGACGCTCATAACGTTCTTGAAAATATTTCTTTTACATAACTTTAACCTATTCTTTTTACTAACCTTTTTTTTATTTTTAAATCGACGACGCCAAGTGAACTGCTTTCCACAGGTCGCTACTAATCTTTAACCGCATCTAACCAGCTATAGAATTATGTTTTTCCACTATTTGTCGTAGTTTTCAATTTTTAATTTTTTACTCTATTGAATGACTATTACATACATTTGTAATTTAATTTACAAATCAGATTATTATTAGCAGTTTTTAGTCTATAAAAAAAAACCAATTTTGGGCAAGTTGTTTGTTATAAGTTATACATTTATAAGTATTTAAAATTTAGAATTTATAATCAACATTTTGGCTATCTCTTTACTGCTTGACTCCGCTTGAAAAAAAAATTAAATACTTATTTTACTCATAAACTATTCGTCTAATATTCAACTTTTATGAATAGAATTAGGTTTTTCAAAAAATATTATGCTTGAGAATAATAATAGGATATAGGAATATAAAAGTATATTGAGACACTAATATAAATATAATATATATAGAGATACAAATAAGTAATAAAAATATATGTTTAAGAAAAAATATTTTCAATAACGTTAATAATTATTTGAAATAATGATTGTTTCACGTAAACAGATCACTCAGTATAAATTGTTATATCGCCATAAATATTATTATTATTATTATTATTATTATTATTGTATTATACACTACACTAAACTACTCACATATACAGTATAAATGTACAATATTATGTAAAATAACACAATTAAAAATATAATATATATTATGTATGTATGTGTATCATATCGATATAATTCAACACGCTACATCATTATAGGTACACCGTACACGTATCAAAAGCAGGTAGGTACACATGAATTAACGACCCGGGGCAACCATGTGTACCGACTACTTGTGATACGGATTCTCATGGTTTTGTTATATTATGGCAGTGAGACGATAAACTGTATTTGGCTCGCATTATGCATTTTCGTCGACATGCCGCCGCCGGTTAATTGCTTTTCAAATTTTATTGTTTTCTTTCCACAGTTACCTACATGAAATATATACCATAATATACTCGTAGCATATCGTATCAACGTACATTTTATATAATAATTATATAATATACCTACCTATACTCTTACCGTCTTATTATAAAACAGCACATTTGGTGATTTACCTACATGTGCACAACTTTTAACAAATACTACATTTCATATTTAAATTTATTAATTATTATTATAATTAGGTAGAGATTTTTTAAATTTTCTCACAGTACTTTTAAATAGGTATTGTATAATAGTAAGCAAGTGGCTTAACAATTTTGTGTATGTCCAACCAAATTTTCTACGCCGATAACCAAGATGAACAATTTTCATTTATATTTTAAGACAATTATATAATAATTAATAATTGCAGAAAAACATATGTCATAAAT